>PVKP010001238.1:0-153485 GCA_004027715.1 Plecturocebus donacophilus
GTGGCTCCCTCGCCGGGAATCTCCCAGTCCGTGGGCATCAAATATTCGTCTGCAACTGCGGCGTCCACTCACTCTCTGCGCCCTCACCGTGAGCCACAATCCCGAGCCGCTGCTACGCGGCCATTTTGGATCTCTCTCCGCCTGGTGATGAAGTTTTTCTGTTTCTTAGTTTTCCTTTGGCGGACGCCCGTTCCCCACAGAGCCAGACCTTCCCGGGTTCGCTGCGCCTGCTGTGAAACTCTCAGTCCTCAGCACTTCCAGTTGCTGTTTTCCTTGTGGGGATGGGACCAGCCGAGCCCGTCCCCGTCCGTCCCGCACACTCCGCACCGGGAAGCGCCACGCTGAGTGCCGGCAAAAGAGCCGTGCTGGCCAAAAGAGTCGCGCCGGCAACCCGCGTGGCTTCTCCGCTGGGAATCTCCCGGTCTGTGGGCAACAAAAACTCGTCGGAAAGTGTGGCGTCCACTCGTTCTCTGCGCTTTCACTGGGAGCTACATTCCTGAGCTGTTGCTAGTTGGCCATCTTGGATCTCTCCCCAATATTTTTAATTATTACTACCATTCATTATTTCAACACTAACACCACCATTTGATACAGTACCTTTGTTTGGCATAGGAACATTTATACATTTAGTGAAAATTGCACAGTAAGATCCTGGGTGAGTAAGAGGTGTACCTTATATTGGAGTGTGTAAAAGAAAGTTTGTGAAAAGAGAGAGGAAAACAAGCGTGACACTCTGGCATGACCCCTCCTCCAGCCACAAGTTCTCAGCCACAGTACACATGAAGTTCAGGTTCAGAAAACTGATTTCCTTCAAATAGTCCACAACTTTAAAAATGTTCATGTCCCAAGTTTATGCCACTGTATTAGCTTATTTTATTCTTAAAACAATGCCATGAAGTCGCTGCTTTTAATCTGATTTACAAATAAGAACATTTAGACAAAGATAATGTTACATTGTTTGCCAAAGGTTGCAAACTTACTAACTGGCTGAGCCAAGATATACATCCAAGTAATTTCTAAAGCCCACATTCTTCAGCATTATTCAGTATGCCCTCGACATACTAAAAATACAAACCACACATTGTCTTCTCGGGACAGTATAACAAAGTACCACAGACTAGATGGCTTAAACGACAGAAATTTATTTCTCTTGTTCTGGAGACTGGCAAGTCCAAGATTCAAGTGCCCACATAAACTGTCTCTGGTGAGGCCTCTCTTCCTGGCTTGCAGATGTCCATCTTCTCACTGTGTCCTCACGTGACCTTTCGTGAACATGAAGAATAAAGAGATCAGTACATGCACATGAAGAATAAAGAGATCTGTTTCTCTTCCTCTTCTTATAAATCCAAAAGTCCTGGTGAATTAGGACACCCCTTTCCCCCTGCTTATTACCTTATTTAACCTTAATTACCTCCTAAAAGTCCTGTCCCCAGCTATCATCACACTGTAGGTAAGGGCTTAAACATTTTAATTGGAAGTTGGGGATACACAAACATTCAGTCCATAAAACTACATATCAGAATAAAATAAAAATTAGGAAGAAAATAATGGATGTTAAGTGAAATACAGGAAATTATAACTGTCAGGAAAGAAGACACAGCCACAAATCAGCATCTTTCTTTCCCAGTTTTTGCTCTGAGCTCTCATCTGTCCTATTGTCCCAAGAGCAGAACTAAAAAAAAGGTAGAATTAGTGTCTTTTGGGAGATGCAAACCCTGAATCAATGTAATTGCAAATCATGGACAATGTTTTCCTTTACTCACAGGGAAAGAAGTGGATTAGCTCCTGGCCATATTTTTCCCTCAAATAGGAAATGGCCATTTCACTTACATTTTTCTGAGTTCTAATTTACATTTCTCTGAGTTCTTAGCAATCCGTTCTTTTTTTTTTTTAAAAAAGAAAACTTTAAAAAGAGTTTATTTTAAAGTGCCAATAATCTTTAAAATTTAATATTAGAGTAGCAAATTAAACTAAGCTCTCACTTGAAGCAATATTTTTTTTCTGCACCACAGTAAAAGATAATTTGGTTTTGGAATGAGAATCTTCAGGTTCATGCTTCCATTAACTTCTGAATCTGTGTTTTGATTCAAGCATTTATTTGATGGCATTGGTATAACAAGCCCAGACCTTGGCTGGAACTATGCTACCAGTCTAGGGTATTCCACAGTAATATAGCATCTCTAGGGAAATCATCTTACTGTAAATAATACTAACCTTATGAGCATAAGCAAACTCCATTATCCGTAGTATCAAAGACAATAGATTTAGCCACAATCTAGTGCATCACAATAGCAATTCAACAGACTATTGCAATATTTTATTACAAAGCAGCTCTCACTGACAGCTCAGGTAAAGACTCACTTGTCTGAAATAATGAAAAAAACAATTGGTCAATAATGGTATGAGCCACAGAATGGTAAGTACTGCTTATATACTGTGCCTGATTTTATCATCACAATTACTGCCCATACCCATGCTTCTCTATGGAGAAAGAAAAACAGAAGGAGAGAAAGAAAGAGAGCAGGACATTTTAGGTCTAAAGCGAGGGGACAGTTTGGTTAAAAGGCTGGCACATTGCCTATAGTGACAATCAAGCTCATTATTCTATTACTTTTGGATTTAGGATGCTATTATTTACTAGCATGTCCAACAGGGTAATAAATCTTTTTACCTATAAACAAAGTAGAGATATGTATTGCTTTTTTAATTTCTATTTTTTGCCTCATTATGTTTATAATTTTGTCCTACAATGTCAGAGCATTAGTATTGTTAGTTGAAATTCCTGTTCTGCTGCTATTAGTTTTTAACATCTCAGAATCTGTTTTCTTATCTCTACAATATGAAGAATAATGCCTGACTGTGACTTTGTACTGGGTATGAATTAAAATTAAGTGTATATGAAACATCTACTACAGCACAAAGGACTAGTAAATGATGATAATAATGGTCATAATTAGGATCAACTAGAAATCTGTAGGTCAAATTTCTCATGCAGTACATGGCACAGAGCTGGAGCTCTCTATAGGCATATGTACGCGTGTTGTTATTCAAGAGGCAGGACACTTCCTGGCCAAGTTTTAATTTGGACACAAAGAATACACTAATGTGAACCCATGTATTAGCAATCGTGGTTCTGTTGTGAAGGGGAAAAAGTGACTCTCCACCTTGTCAGTTCTCTACTATGTGCAGTCCAGTGTCTTATTCATGTACGGATCATAGAACAGGGCCACAGATCTCACTGTGAAGATGGGCATAATGATACAGACTAAGAAAATGTTTAGGAACAATCCAGTAGATCGCAGCCAGGAAAGAAATGTAGTGGGCAGAGTTGTGACAGACGTAGGCTTACAAGAGCGGACAACAAAGGAAGCTTGGTCTGAAGTTCAGTAGAGGCATAAGCAATAGTATTAATAGTTCAGATCTAAAGAATTGTTTCAGAAGCAAATCCCAGCATTAAAAATCCCATTCAAGATTAGTGATATTCTTTCTTGCTCTTGGGTTCTAGGTGCAGGGTTTGCTGGGTTGGGGTGATCCACCAAATGATAAGGCCTCGGTCAGTGGGTATTGATAGAAGCTCAGGTTGGAGAAGGGCTTTAGGAAAACCTATAAGATATCAATACACATTAGAAATCAAGTCTTCCAAAAGAGAGTGGGAGTCCTTTCGATCATCACCTGTTGCTATGGTCCTCTACACAAACCCATGAAGTTATAGAGAAAGAAGTGTGAGTGTGCTAGAACAGGAATATGTGTGTGAGTATATTGTAGGCAACAAGTACTAGTATATCTTTTAAATAGGAGTGAATTAGCCTAAATGATCAGGGGATTTATTTATTGGAGATCTTAGTATATAAAAGGCCCTGAATGTTGGGAGAGAAATCTCCATGGGTCTCTTTCATTTCTGCATATCTTATATGAAATGAACACATTGAATAGAGTGTAAATGTTGAAGGGTTTAAACAAGTTAAGGGTATAGAAGCATGATTCTAAACACCTGATGTTAAGTAGTTGATGAAGATAATGAAAAAAAGTACCTAATTTTAAGATAAAATAATGTTTTCTGTGACTACTTATTTGCAATTCATCTTAAAATATATAATATGAAGAATCCAAAATAGCAGTTTAATCTAAAGAATAAAGGAAAGGAAAGGAAGTTCCTGGTAGTGAATACTGTATTCTAAATGACAGTGAAAGATTTATCAGGTAATTGGCAGAGTTCAGATAAAAATAGGGACATTTAGCTTGAGCTAGGGAGAAGCCAACAAATTAAGATGAATAATGATCTTTTAA
The DNA here is from genome assembly GCA_004027715.1 of Plecturocebus donacophilus. Taxonomy (NCBI): domain Eukaryota; kingdom Metazoa; phylum Chordata; class Mammalia; order Primates; family Pitheciidae; genus Plecturocebus; species Plecturocebus donacophilus. The sequence continues at coordinate 4,288 of PVKP010001238.1, forward strand.
ATGAGATTAAATTTGGATTTCATATAGTTGTTAAATGAGCATAGGGGAAAGTTCCTTTGGATATGGAATATGCTGTCTATTCTATTACTTGAGGTCTAAAGCTTATTAATCTTTGGACAGAATTCTGCTTCTGCAGAGGCTACATATTGATTTTAAGGGTTTTTGTTTGTTTGTTTTTGCATGAACCCATCATCTCTCATTTATTTGCATTTCCTAGTATCTTACTGTAATCTAATCTAATTGAAGTGTTTGCTTTGGAAGCCTGTACTATTCAGGCAAAAGAAACTTCATACTGACAGTTTTTGGATACCTGTGTGTCATACCTCACTAAACCCAGGTGAATTTCAAACCAAAGTAGACACTGTTTCAGCAGCACTGTCAGAAGATTTCGCTCCTGAAATGTCAAAGGACAAATATTAGCAACGTTTTATGAAAGGAAAAATAAGTGCATGTGGGTTACATAAGTTTAACTCTTGACAAAAGGAAAACAATAAATATAAAACGTAAATATTGAATTAACAGGTCACACTGGAAAGGTAGGGGTGTGAGTGTGTGTGTGTGTGTGTGTGTGTGCATTTGTATTAAATGCAATGATTCTAACAGATGAAAAATTCCTCTCAGAAACATGTTATTTGTTCTGCAAAAACATCCTCACATTTTTATAAAGGCTCTGGCCAATCAACATTACATTCATGAAATGTGAAAGAATTGACTTCTCTGTCTTGTTTTTAAGTAAACTAATATCAGTTTGGGTTTCTTTTTAATTTTAACTCTTGTTTTTACCCATTGGTTATGACACAGTATTAGGGTTTGTTCTTAATAATCACTTATCTGTTCATTTAATAAGCATCCTTTACATAAAAGCCAATATATTGCAGTGATTAAGAACTTGGGTTTGAAAATCCACCTGCCTGGCTTTGTCTCTTGACTCCATTATTTACCAGTTCTATGCAGTGTCTTAGTGCCTTGGTTTCCTCAAATGTAATTAAAGCATAACAATACTATTTATCTTACAGAGGGCTTGCTGTATTAATTGAGACATGCATCACTCCTAGCCTAAAATGCTATAAGAGAAAAGAATAGGAAGATTTCCTTAGAACCAAGAGTATGTGGCAGACAAGTACTGGCATTGCAGGAAACAGCAATGCATTGAAAAGCATACTACAATGTAAAAAGACAGCACATTTGGGGAGTTTCCAATACTTGACTATAGCTGGAATAAAAATGAGTTTAAAGGAATAGTGGAAGATAAGACTGGAGAAGAAAGGATGAACTTATGTGTTATCAGGCATGTTTTATTATATAGTATTACATTCACAATAAAGCTCTTACATTATAATAATTTCATTTATTTATTTATTTATTTGAGACCGAGCCTCACTGTGTCCCCCAGACTGGAGGGCAGTGGCACAATCATGGCCCACTACAGCCTTGAACTCTCTAAGCTCAGGTGATCCTCCCACCTCACCTTCCCAGGTAGTTGGGTCTACAGGTGTGTCCCACCACACCCGGCTAATCTTTTGTATTAGTTGTAGAGACAGGATTTCACCATGTAGCCCAGGCTGGTTTCTAACTTCTGAGCTCAAGCTGTCCTCCCACCTTAGCCTCCCAGATTGCTGGGATTACAGGCACTGCACCCAGCCAATATTTTCATTTTAAGTTAAATAACTTGTATTAATCACAAGAAGCAATTTATGGCTCATCAGAAATAATAAAAATGTCTTTTTTCCTTTAAGTGAGATGACAAATAATAGGCAGAGTCTTTATGATTAATCTTCATTGTCTTGCTCTCTGGGGAAATAAGAAAACAGGGCCCAGTAATGTCTATTACTATCATTCTCATCATGAAGTGTCTCAAAGAGACCTGAACGCTTTAGAACCCAAAGAAACAATAACTTATCAGTGACATAGATTGCTTTTTCTCTTCTTCTAATTGAATCCTCTTTTTCTCTTGGGAATTGCGCCTAACCTATTTGATGTGATTCTAATAATGTGTTGATCCCAGGTTGACCAATCAAGTACCAGATGTTTCTGGAATTAATGATTACTCCAGGAACAGATAGATGACCTGAGCAGAGCCAAGCAGTCTTTTTCTGGAAATTAATATATACGCTGCCTGGAAGAAGCTCTCCTTCAGAGACTGAGGGCCCTAATGATTATGTCATTCTGTCATTTTTAGAGTCAACATTGATGTGACATGTAGAGAGCCAACTGAATCCAATAAAGAGGAAAGCAAAGACAAGAGATGGAGAGATATTTTTTTTTTAAAGATGCCTTGGATAGGTAAACTCCCAAACTGACACTAACATTTAGAATGATCAGTTATATCTACCAATAAATTTTATTTTTTGTTAAACTAACTTAGACTTCTGACTTTAGCAACTAAAGATAGCACAGATAATATGGGATATGAAAACTTGTATCAGGACAATGAGTAGACAAAGTAGAATAAACACAGACATCTCTGCGCATTTTATCTATGGTAGTCCATTTCGTATATCTTGTTGAATTCTTCAAGAGGTAGTTTTACTATATATGTTTACTTTAAATCGTCTTGGGAGAATTCAAAAAACAAAAATCCTGGCTCTGATAAAACTTATCTGTGTTGTCTAAAATCACTAGGATCTAATTTTTTTTTTTTTTTTTTTAGGAACAGGAAATAGGTAAGGTGGTTTAAGGACATAGATGTGAGAGCCCTTCGCAAGGGTTTGCAACTAGGCTTTGACACTCGCTAGTGATGTGACCTTGAGCAAGTGATTTAGCCTCTGTATGCTTCAGTTTTCTCCTCTATAAAATGGACATAATAATTGTTCCCATCTCATTAGGCTACTATGAGGATTAAATGGGTTAGCATATGTAAGAGGCTTAGAGAAATGCTAGGCATATAATAAACATTATATAAATATTTAAAAGAGAACATGTGGTGATAGATTTTAAGCTGTTGTGTAAAACTGCAATATACTTTTAATTAAATAAATAAATGACAGTAATAACCTTTGTTAAATTATTGTCGCTAACAACATTTCTGTTAAATGATGAATTTTGGATTAATATGGTTTATATAACTCTGAATCTGACTCTTTGAATTATAAACTCCTTTGTATGCTTTTTAAGAATTACTTAGGTTCTCTTTTAAAAATAACATCCAAAAGTGCATGCTGAATCAGAATTATTGGACAAGTAAATTGCTTCCTAAGAACTTTAAGAAAGACAACAGAAATCACTAATTTAATTAAGAGCTAGAAGTCAGTGGAGATAATTACACTGGCCCTTCTATGGTGAACTCTGACATGGGAAAATGACTTGGCAAGTCCTTGCCCAATTTTCAACAGTAAAATCAATGCTAGGGAATGAGCTACTCACCAAGTTCAGTAAGTAAACGGGTATTAGTCCACTGCAATTAGGCCTGGGATCCATTACTTGTATTTGTAGGTAAATATGTGCAAATTGCAGACCAAGGTAGTTTAATATTTGCTAAAAATGAAGGAACGAAATTAAGCATTGAAAAAAGGAGACAGAAAACTGGCACTGTCCCTTACCAGGTAAGATATATATATATATATCTTTAATGTATTTATTATACTTTAAGTTCTGGTGTACATGTGCAGAACATGCAGGTTTGTTACATAGGCATACACGTGCCATGGTGGTTTAGAGATTTTTTTTTATTGCGTTTTAGGTTTTGGGGTACATGTGAAGAATATGCAGGATTGTTGCATAGGTACATACATGACAACATGGTTTGCTGCCTTCCTCCCCATCACCTACATCTGGCATTTCTCCCCATGTTATCCCTCCCCAACTCCCCTACTCCACGGTTCCTCCCCTAGTTCACCCACCACAGATCTCAGTTTTTTATTAAAACACAATCTTTCTGTGTCTCAAGGTACTTACTTATAAATAAATATAATTGTTGCCCTAATTAACTCAAGGACTGATATATAGTTCAACAGAAATAATTTTTATCGAAGTCTTTTTAAAGTTATGTGATGAGATTGCAAGTGTCCTCTTCTATATAACTTAGTATCTTCCAGTTAAATGCACCAAACACGTTTCCTATAATAAGCTAATTATTAAATTCTTGCCATGAAGCACATCTCACTTCCATTTTATAATGAACAATGGAGAAATAAAATATAAGACACAGGGAAATGAAAAAATTGAGAAACTGGTCAAAAATGACCCACATAGCAAGTGATGGAGTCCAGATTCAAACACAGATAGCTCTATTATAAATATATTTCAATTATGCCTAACCCAAAATGGCTTCTATGTTTTATCAGCTACCCAACCTCCTCTTCCCTTGGCTTCCCCTCTGATTTCAGCCTTGTCTCTGGTGATCAGTTAGGTGTTTGATTTAACTCTCTTGGTACTGACAATGTCTCGCCCCAAGCAACTGATCGGGCCTTTTCTCTGTGCCCTGAGAGTTCTGCAGGGTCCCATTCGCATACACACAATGGTAGCTGTGGGTGATATAACCCTCCATGAGTGGAGAATGAAAGCCCAAGGCCAAATGCCTCTTCCTGTCCACCCTCAGATGGACAATTCTGAAAGGTATTTAGTGCCCTCCTGGGCGGATGGGGCCCCTCTTACTGACAGAAGTGACCAGCTCAGTAACTTACCTTGGTCTTGGCTTCTCCTGCCTTCCCATTTGACTTTACCCTCACTGCTGCTATCTGTAACTGCCTCCCAAATAACTACCGACACTCAAGTTCTTTTTCCAGGCTTTGCTTTCTGGAGGACCTCAATTAAGTGAACTAACCCGGAGAATCACAGGTAACCAAGTTTCAACTAAATTAAGAACTCTTTATATCAACCACTAATAGAAAGAGCCTCATTATTTCACATATGTGAACAAAACAAAAAGATAGAAATGAGAGAAAGTATTCACAGTTCTGGCCATAAGGAGGAAGAATTTCACCATCTGGATATTCTTCCTCAGGACACATGGGGTAGTAATGAATACTATATTAATGAGCCTTTAAGGCAAAAACTGGTCTCCATTGGGCTTCCATATTTATGGTTTATCTTGTTTCTACGGAGAATAATCTACAGGCAAACAAGTAGGAGGCCTCAAAACATAAGTAGACCAAGCAAAAAATCCTCCATGCCGGCCCCAGGTACTGGGTTCATGTGATGCTTCCACGCCACATACTCACTCCCCTGACTCTGTTTATTAAAATAAGCCTACCGCTGGAGGATGCTTTCCTCTAAGGCAGACAGAATAGAGAGAGTGAGGCCGGGCGCGGTGGCTCACGTCTATAGTCCCAGTACTTTGGGAGGCTGAGACAGGTGGATCATGAGGTCGAGAGATAGAGGCCATCCTGGCCAACATGTGAAACCCCATCTCTACTAAAAACACAAAAATTAGCTGGGCATGGTGGTGCACACCTGCAGTCCCAGCTACTTGGGAGGCCGAGGCAGGAGTATTGCTTAAACCCGGGAGGTGGAGGTTGCAGTGAGCTGAGATCGTGCCACTGCATTCCAGCCTAGGGACAAAGCAAGAGTCTGTCAAAAAGAAGGGAAGGGGAGGGGAGGGGAGGGAGTTGAGGTACAAAGGGAGTGTTATTTCTCTTTGCTCATTTAAATCCCAGTTAAAGGAGCAAGTAGGTCTAATTATCTTTGGTCCATATGGATTGCTATACTGGAAAAAAATATTTACTAAGATTAGAAAATTCTCTGACTAGTTCATGCTGACCAATACAGGGTTACCTTGGGCCTATTATATATTTGAAGCCCAAACATTTACTTTTCTGGATTCTGAACATCTCTGCATCACTTTCTCTTCTGTTTTCCAAAGAAAAAAATTAATATTATACAACAAGATATTCCCACACTTGAATGACTTTTCTTATCCCAGACTCCAAGTTTAAATAATATAAAAAGATCTAAAACAAATATTCCCTACACTGAAATACTATTTTCTACTATTTAAAATTAATATGAGACCAAGGTTTTGTGGGTATTCCTTATTAAGATTATCTCTGTTAAATATCACTAAAAGGGTCCACTGAAATAGTAGCATTCTTTTTTCATTCCCCCCACCAGAGATGGAGTTTCTCTCTGTTGCCCAGGCTGGAGTACAGTGGCATGATATTGACTCACTGCAGCTTCTGCCTCCCAGTTCAAGTGACTCTTGTGCCGCAGCCTCCCGAGTAGCTGGCATTACAGGCGCAAGCCACTGCACCCAGCTAATTTTTGTATTTTTAGCAGAGGCAGGGTTTTGCCATGTTGGCCAGGCTGGTTTCCCCACTCCTGACCTCAGGTGATTGGCCTGCTTTGGCTTCTCAGAGTGCTAGGATTACAGGTATAAGCCACAGCGCCTGGCCTAATAGTGGCATTCTCAATCTGTCTTGCCACGGTACTCATTTGCAAAGCTAGGATGATGCGATCTAATTCACACAGAGAGGATGAAATGAAAAATCTATACAAGCCTCCTGGCCCAATGTTTGGTGTACTCTAGTTGAAAAAAACAAGAAACAAAAATAATTCCTTTCTTCCATATATGGAAATGAAAGCCTTAACTTACTCCAGATTATACCAATGTGAATATTACTAAAATGATACAATAATTGCTATCACTTAGTACTTATTATTTATCAAATACTCTAGAAAGTATATTTTCTGTGCTCTGTCATTATTCCTATGCTTTATTAAGTACACACATTATACCTGTTTCACAGGTAAAGAAAAAAGTTATCCAGAGATTCACCTAATTTTCTAAGATTATACACCAGCCAGAACTCAAACTAGGCCTAACACAAAAGTCTAAGCTCTTAACCACATGGATATTTATAAGTATATAAATATCACTATATTATTAGTCGACTAAAGACTTAACAAAAGGTCTAGTGAAAAATAGTCCAAAGATAATTACTAACCGCTATAAGAGAGTCAAGTTAGAACATTCTATGAAATTAATTTGAAATTCTGTTTTTTAATAAATATTGACTACTCAATAGTCTTAGTGAATATAGATGTTTCACCTATTAGAACATATCATAAAACTTGAAGCTCAAATTAGCCAAGTATTTCAGGCAAAAAAACAAGGACAAATAGAGAGCTGGCAGGACATTAACTATCATCTGAACAACTAAAATGGTTTTAAATGAGTTAATGTAACCTTTAGCACATCCACAAGGAAATGTCTCCTTAACAAGGAATTCTAAGCCATAATGCTTACTTAATTTTGTTTGTTTGTTTTACTCTTCTTGGACCATTGAATTGTTTTTCCAAGTGACACACTACTGCCAGTAACTCGATTTATTTCTAAAGTAGTGGTTCTCAATCATGGTCACACATGATAATCATGCAGAGAGCTTTAAAAATCCTTATGTCTATATCCCATCCTCAGGGATTCTGATTTAATTGGTTTGGGCTATGATCTGGATATCAGATTTTTTTAAAGCTCCCCAGATGCTTCTACTATGCAACCAGAATGAAGAATCACTGTCCTGAGACCTATTGCAGGGACTATACATTTCCCATACCTCTATCTTGATGCTCTATGGAAAATAAAATTCTAGATAACTCAGAATTACTCTGAAAGTGGACTTGAGGAGCTAATCACTATGCAGAGCTGTTCCTCTCTTTGCTGGTCTGTGTGATGACCTGCTAGAAACTCTGCTTGGTCCCCAAGGGGCTATTAGAGAGATGTATGCTGCTTCGCTACATGAGACAGAACTGCTTGCAACTTTGTTTTGTTCACCAAGCAAATATTCTACCAATTTAGAAGGATGCTTAAACCACTCAGATGCTATTCCCCAGAATAAATTGAACACAAAAGGATAAGTCTCCTAAATACAAAATATCATGATAAAAACAAGGTTCTTTGGTTAAAATATATGGGCTTCTCATAGCAATAGAATATATTCTAAACAGTGAAAATCCTACATCTCTGTAATTATGTAATGCGTATTAACAGATTCTAAGAGTTTTTAATTTGGAGAATAACACCCTGTGATAAAAGACATTCATTTTATAATGATTTGAGTTTAAGACATATCTTCAGAGTCTTAGAATATATCAAATACATGATGGTAATTTAATATTTCTATAATCATATATAGCTGCTTATTGTTTCAGAAAACTAAATTGAAGAAGCATATCCTTTCTGATTCTTCAAGTGGCTGATTAACATAAGAAAGTTTATTCAGATATTCTAATCTCTGTCTCTCTGTTTAATTTCCACTTTCAAAAAAGGTGGTGTGATTTGAAATAGTTCAAATAATATAAAAGTAGTACTTTATCAGTTCCCATCAACCAAAGACTACTTGGAACACACCTGTAATTAACAAAGTTAGGTTTATCACTTGCAGCAAGGAAGTCAGCATACCATAGAGTCATGGGTATATAAAAATTGGAGAGAAAGGGAAGAAATACAGGATGTTGGGGGCTCAGAGTGAGAAATAGAGTAGTCTAGGTTAAATGGTCACAGTTTGTAAACTAGGGAATTGCATGAGCAATCAGTGTTCTCTTTAGAGAAGTTACTGTTAGATCAATCTATCTATGGTATTACCTTGAAATATACAGATCTGAACAAACTAGTGCTATAAGTCTACAATGGATATCATTCAGTACAATTTATCTGTTTTACAAGGCATGGTACAATATGCTTTGAAAAGTTGTGGTTTCTTTTTCAATTCTCACAGAGACTACTATGAACACCTCTATGCACACAAACCAGAAGATCTGGAATAGACAAATTATTGGATACATATATCCTCCCAAGACTAAACCAGAAAGAAATTGAATTTCTTAACAGACCAATAATGGGCTCTGAAATTGAATAAATAATAAATTGCCAACAAACCAAAAACAAGCCCAGAAACAGACGAATTCACAGACAAATTTCACCAGATGTACAAAGAGGAGCTGATACAATTCTTACTGAAACTATTCCAAAAAACTTAGCGGGAGGGACTCCTCCCAAACTCATTCTGTGAGGCCAGCATCATCCTGATACCAAAATGTAGCAGAGACACACACAAAAAAAGAAAACATCAGGCCAATATCCTTGATGAACATAGATGCAACAATCCCCAACAAAATACTAGCAAACTGAATTCAGCAGCACATCAAAAAGCTTATTCACCAAGATCAAATAAGTTTTATCCCTATAATGCAAGGTTGGTTCAACATACACAAATCAATAAATGTGATTCATCACATAAACAGAACCAAAGACAAAAACCACATGGTTATCCCCTATAGATGCAGAAAGGGCTTTTGATATAATTCAACATCCCTTCATGTTAAAAACTCTCAATAAACTTGGCATAGAAGAAACATACCTCAGAATAATAAGAGCCATCTGTGACAAACAACTAACATCATACTGGATGGACAAAAGCCGGATGCATTCCCCTTGAAAACTGGCCCGTTTTCAAAGGGAATGCATCCGGCTTTTGTCCATCCAGTATGATAGTAAAAGAGGGCACCTTGTCTTATCTCTCACCACTCCTATTCAACATAATATTGGAAGTCCTGGCCAGAGCAATCAGCCAAGAGAAAGAAATAAAGAATATCTAAATAGGAAAAGAAGAAGTCCAACCACCCCTGTTTGCAGGTGTCATGATTCTGTATCTAGAAGACCCCATAGTCTCAGCACAAAAGCTCCTTGAACTAATAAATAACTTCAGGAAACTTTCAGGATACAAAAATCAACATACAAAAATTAGTAGCATTCCTATACACCAACAGCCAATCTGAGAGCCAAGTCATGAATGACTCCCATTCACAATTTTCAAAAAAAGAATAAAATACCTAGGAATACAGCTAACAAGGAAAGGGAAGGACCTCTTCAAGGAGAACTACAAACCATTGCTCAAAGAAATCAGAGATGACACAAACAAATGAAAAAATATTCTGTGCTTATGGGTTGAAAGAATCAATGTTGTTAAAATAGCCATACTGCCCAAAGCAGTTTACAGATTCAATGCTATTCTTATCAAACTACCAATAACATTTTGCACAGAACTGGAAAAAACTATTTTAAAATTCATAAGGATCCAAAAAAAGAGATTAAATAGCCAAGATGATCCTAAGCAAAAAGAAAAAAGCTGGAGACATCATGTTACTCAACTTTAAACTATACTACAGGGCTGCATTAACCAAAAGAGCATGGTCCTGTTACAGAAACAGGCACATAGACAAATGGAACAGAATAGAGTGCCTAAAAATAATGCTGCACATCTACAACCATCTGATTTTCAACAAGAAGGGAGAGGGACCAGAAAAACAGCTAATGGGTACTAGCCTTAATATCTGGGTGACAAAATAATCCATACAACGAACCCCCATGACATGAGTTTGCCTCCGTTAACAAACCTGCATATGTACTCCTGAACCTAAAATAAAAGTTAATAAAAGAAAGAAAAATACAATTCAAGGAACAGATATTCATGACCGCAATCTCAGTGTGCCTCATAGAATAACATGTATCAGACAGTAGGTGCTCAGTGACAATTTGTTAAATAAATTAGTAAAAATATTTATGCAATCTTATGATTTGATTTAGCTTATTGATTAGAAAGACTTTTTGCAGTAAGCTGATAAGACAACATAATCATATATGTTTTATATAATAGTCTTCAGAACTCAGCTAAATATCAATTTCATTATTGCAAAGTATACAAATTTTAAAGAAGCACTTTTTAAAATTTTGCCCTTTTTGCAGCTGCAAAAGAGTAAGAACAAGAATTTGATAAGATCTCAGGGGTCGCTGGGAAAAAATGATTTCTAGTTTCAATATATTCATCATGGATATTTTAGCAATCTATTTATAATATTATTAGGTGGATCTAGAAGCAGTGCCAAGATGAAGTAATTTTTAAAGGTTCATGTGACTACAAAAGCACATTTATGTATTCTGAGAGTTTTCTTTATTACAAAAATACATTTTAATAAAACTAATTGTTCATGATGTGTGATTCTAGATAGTTTTTGTTTTATTTGCATCAAGGGAGAAAACTTTTAGAAAAACTTATTTTCTTACTATGAATTTTATGTACATATATGTCATATAGTCAACAGTTTTTAATTTTTCATGAATTTGTTTTTTCATGAAAGAAGGAAGAAAACAAGTTTGAGCTTTCCTTTCTCTGTCATTTTTCTTAACTCACAAACTAATTTTTAAATTAGAATTAGTTATTCAGATGGGCAAGGATGTTCTTTTCCAACTTTCAGAATAAGTTACCACAAAACATTTGGATTACTATTTCGAAAATATCTGTTGAATCTTGGTATTTATATTTTAAATTAACACAGTAAACTTTGCACAAAGTTTGAATTTATTTTTGACTTCTAGGTATCTTTGTTAGAAATCACTTCTTTAACTGTTGAAGATTGGTGATAGCTACTGAGAATAACAAAAACGTGACCTGGCCATACCATATGTTACATGTGAATTTGCTGACAAATCTTCACTGAAAAAGTGTAATAAATTTGTTGACTTATATTTTACATCATTGAAGATTATATAATCTATAAATGGAAGATCTGTCAAATCTATGTAATACAGATAGAGTTTCAGACTTTAAAAATTCTTTGTAAAACTTTTAATAATTATTGATTTGTTAGCCACATGTCGATTTTAAGAAAGAATTGCTGCTCTGTGGAATTACCTTCATTTTGTGCACTCCAGCAGCCACAGCTATTATCAGTTTCATATCATATACTGTTTTCTACACTGAACATAAGTGTACTGTACCACAATCAGAATCATCAATCTTCTGTTACAACAACTTTATTTGTATAGTCCTGTCACTCTAGTCAGAGTTAACTACAAGTAACCTACATTTCTCTCAGTCCAATTTGCCTATAAGGCTTGCAAATATAATAGTTACAATCAGGTTTCATTTTTCAACTGGCTAAAATTTGTAAAGAAAATTGAACATGAAGGACATTAACTCTGTTAAGTAGACTATACCCTCTTATACTTTATGTATAATTATAAAACATATTTTTCTGGTGTTTCGACAGTAAAGTGCTTTCACTTGGTTCTTTAAAATCAATACTCATAAAGAATCTTTTCCACCATTCCAAATTAAAAATATTACTACAGTAGGGAACTTTTGTTGGTTTGCCTGCCTAGTATTTCTTCACCTTTCTATGGTAACACCAGCAAGTTTCCTCCAATTTGTTCTGATTTGGACTGTTCCCACACAGTGTTCAGAACTACTTCTCAACTATAGGGTGACCTACTCTGAACCAATCACAGCATCTCATCTCTTAGCACAGTAATTGGCCCAAGGCTGGTCTCATGACTTAAGCAAAAGAAATAGGAGTCTTTACTGACACTAATATACATTTATTGAGTTTTTCCAGTAAGATTCTAAGATGAATGTATATAAGTTTCAGCTAACAGAAATCTTCTTCCATGTCATCTGAAAAGAGCATATCTCCAGAATGAAGCCAACATACAGAAAGAAGGAATACAGATAGAATAACAGAATTCTGATGAGATTATTTAAATCTCTTACAACTGAAGAATATCTCTTCAATTCCAGTTTTGTGTGTCAATGAATCCCTTTTTGTTTTCTTAGCTGGTTTAATTTGCGCTTTTATTTCTTACAACTGACTGATTCCTAACCAATGCAACTTTGTATCCTTAAATGTGATATAAATATCCAATTCATGAAGTTACTAATTCTATTTGAGTTTCACTGGCAAATTCTATTTTTTTTACTCTTTTGAGCATGTTTAGAATTAATGTGCTGTAATTACACTGTAGTGTAATGATCTTGGAAAATTTTTAGGAAAGCATTTTATCTATGAATTATATACATATACATGTATGTGTATGGATGTATGTGTGTTTGTGTGGGTACATTATCCTCAATGTTTAATACTGTGTTATGCTTACTAATTTTGTCCCTAGTGTGCCAGTTTTGTTTTGTTTAAAGTAACCAGTTGTTATCTTACCATTTGTTTTCATTGTACTAAATCTTCTGCTATAATTTCTTAGTCACTAGATTTTATCCAGGTTCCTCTACCCACACCTTCATGATATGGGATGATAAATACTGGATTCTTGAAAACTTTCTTTTTCTGTTTGATACCTTTCATGTATAACCTCTAGATTTTTATCTGGGCCTTCTCTTTTCCATGGAATCTGTAAACCAGATTAAACTGTACTATAATATACTGAAGGAAGAAGGGGAGGAGGAAGCCAGTGGGTCTTGGTCATTGACAGGGGAGTATTTTAAATTCTCTTGTACTTGGTGTGCCTTACTGCATTGGTAAGCACTGTAGAGAGATGGGATGTGAATGATCTCCCAGAAGAAGGGGCAAAGAGCTGAGCAAACTCCTTATTAACTGCACTGAGCTGGCCAGGGTGTATCTCCTGGGCAAGGAAAACAGCAGGCCAATAGAGACTGCCCAACTTTTATTTTCAAAACAAGATAATTAAGAATGTTGACTAAATGGCTGTCGTGTGTTATTTTAGGTAGTCTATGTATTATGCCCTAAACCAAGTAATTTTGTGCCTTATAACAAATCATTTGGCAAACTGTGATACCTGGAGATTAGCATAGTTTCTCTTTGAATTTCCACAGCAATACTCATGTTGGCCTCTTGTTTCATGGAAAAAGGGAGCAAACTAAATTTATGGAATCATTACTATTATTTGCTAGAACTTAGAAGAGAATTTGAAATTTTACCAAGTTCTCTTGCATTTTATAATTCTTATTATACAGTAAATTATGCCTCAGGGAAAAAGTTTTGATGTGGCTCTTTATGTTTTTTGGTTTCATTTTTTGCAAGGCAAAAGTTTGTAGCTACTAAAGCTAGGAAAATTTCTAGGAAATTACAGTGACATACACAGACTAAAACTTAGGAATTGAAGGACATATTCAATTTGGCCTGACTTGTTGGAGTGTAAAGGAAAGACAAAGCTGAAATAGGTATCATGGAACATGAACTACAAGAGATGGGGGAAAAAAAGACTTCCCCAAATGTTACACAAGAAAAAAAAAAGATGAAACCACAACAAATGTATGTTTTTAATAGCCTTTAAATTCAAATGTACCTCAGGGAATTTCACTTGGATCTTTCTAAAATCATAATATAACTTCCATGTCTTGCATTTGTCACTATATTTTTGCTACAGCACTTACCACCTGGAACCTGAGCTCTGCATAAGACACACAGCCATCTCTAAACTCAGGCATAATTACTAGGCTGCTGTAAAGCTAAAATCCACTTTCCAAGTAGAAAAGAAAAGCAACAACTAATAGAAGAAAATAAGATAAAGGAAAAAAATATTGTCTATGTCCCTACATAATCTGATTCAATTCAGTTAATCAGAATTAAAGTTCTGACAATTGAAGATGTGCTTATACACAACACCTAGTTTAACTGCTTTCCTAAAAATACCTGATCAATTCAGTCAACTAGTTAATTCATTTAAAAATGAGAGAGAGAGAGAGAAAGAGAGAGAGAGCGAGAGAGAGGGAGAGAGAGAGAGGACCTGATTGTAAAGTTGAACTAACTTGTGTTTGACTGAACTTTGGCAATTTAGGTCAAAAATAATCAAGCCAAAATTGCATGTATCTGGATACAGTTATTCAAATATCTTAATAATCTTAGCACTTCACCCAAGCTCTTAGGAGAATGGCTTAAAGATATTTTAGGTTCTGGAATGCAATAGACCAAATTTAATCACACGGACAAATTTGTAACGTTCAGATAGTTTCAAAATAGTAATCACTCAGCTATTCATTATTATCAAATCTTTTAAAACAAGAGAGACATTATTAAAAGACACTTTTAGTAACTATGTAAGAGTACCCTATAAAATGAGTACACATGTGTTAAATCTAATCAGAATTGCTAATGAAATGATTCCTTTCATAACAGTTTTTTTATGGCAAGCTAGTGCCTATGAATGTGCTGTGTAACCTTAATGTCTGGTCCACCTGGTTTTGACTATTAATAAATAGATAAAAGTCCTTTAATGAGAGCTTTTGGTGGCAACAACAGAAGCCTGACATTTATAACAAGACCTCTTAATATCTTAAATTTCACAACACATGGGTTTTAATAAACCTGAAGTAAATTTTAGCTGTATAATCTGTAATTTGGTATTAATTTCTAATCTTTCCTTTCTTGAAGAAAGCCTCAGGCATGAAAGGCTAGAGAATTGGTCCTGGTCTTGGCACAGATTTAGTTTCTTTTGTCTCTTCTATTTATGTCTTTGAAACATGGTACCCTTTTCTGGAGAACTAGAAATGGATCATGTCAGCTGAGCCATTTTCTTCCTATCAGTACAGAGCAGCTTCAGTCTCTGTTAAATACCAGTCAGAGTTCAGATTTGCTTCAATCACAAATGGTTACCAATTGTCCGTGAACTACTTTATCTGTCCCTATTGCTATTTGCACAAATCTGTGCAATTAAGAACTTTTCTTTAAGGCTGGGTGCAGTGGCTTACGCCTGTAATCCCAGTACTTTGGGAGGCCAAGGTGGAAGGATCACTTTTGCCCAGGAGTTCCAATTTGCAGTGACCTATGGTCATGCCACTGTATTCAGCCTGGGTGACAAGAGTGAGACCTCATTTCTAAACAAAATAAAAAATAATAAGTTTTTCTTTACATAAGACTTATCCTATTCAACCCATTTAATATGATGTCCTTTTCCTGTCATTGGCAGAAAAAAATTAAGCAATTATTTTGATGATCAAGCAGACATGATGTTTTAAAAAGTCATGTTTAGCAAGAGTAATTTAAACAGAAAGCTTTAGAAAAATGCTGATTACCTCTGAGATGTGGCACTATCAAACATGTGCAGAAAACTCAATGTCTTCAGCAGCAGTATCTGTATCGCATATGGACTTGAAGAATTTAGTATACTCTGGGACTATGACCATAATTGTGTGAAAAACACAGTCCGAGTTAGTTTTTTAAAAACGGAGATAAGGGAGTCTATTCTGTACCTCCTAATGACTTCTGTTAAACCACTTAACTTCAATAAACACTGGTTTCCTCATTACTAAGTTGTGGAAACAACTTTTGCCTCTTACATCACCAAAATGTTGTAATGGTGTTGCAATAAAATGGACATTGACTTCCTTTGAGGGAAGAAATTTGTAAAACATAAATTCACTAGACAAACTCCTTTCCATTAGAAGAGTTGAAATGGGATACAGTCCTAAATAAGCCATAGTTCCAAAAAGCAGAAATCACAGGTGCAGCCACACGGGAAGCATGGCTCTGTAGCCCATGAGAAGCCATTTATTGTTTTTATATAGATTGTTTACCACAAAGCAGACAAATTATTATGTATAATAGGTTAAAGGTTTAAGATTAAACTCTCTTATAGCTAACCAAGCTTAATGGACATTGAAAATTTCTTCTATTAATAGGTTGCAGAAATTATTCTCTAAAGAACTTAGAATTGCATCTTTTAACTTAGCTATCTTAAGAGTTGAATCAAACTGCAGTGAATAGTTTATCATATAAATTGCCATACTTTAGAAAAGAAATATTCTATATATTTTTAAACAAGGTGAATTTTCTTAATTTTTTGTAAATGCTAGTATAGCTCTGTAACAGTAAACATGGGCAATAAATTCAATAGTATAAACAATAAGTATTTATGCAAGATGAGAAACAATTTAGCCCTTGAATACTCATGGCCACAGTGGGAATGACATCATGATCTTGGCCAGTTCCACTCTCCTGGGACTGATGCTGCTAGGAAGCATGGGAAGCATGAAGCTTTCCAGCCATTCGGGATGACCATTCTAAATTGAGAATGAAAGCAGTTCCTAGTTGCAGCATGTCTTAAAAAACAATAGAACAGCTGACCACTCTTAAAAGTCTGCCCAGACTAAGAATGGCTTTCCAAAATCTCACATGAATGGCTTCCTGAAGTCCACTATTTTACATGAGACAATTTTGTGTCCTGGTCCTCTCAGAAAGTGGTTAGTCCAATTTACAAAACCCATTGAATATTTTCTTAATGTTCTGGTCTCGAATATAAAATTTTAAATGTCTTGATTCTTTCGAAGATGGATATCCTAGAAATGTATTTTTTATAGTACAAATATGGGAGAAATAATGACATGGTCCTGAATGAATCAATTTCCCAATATTTTCTACTACCCAAATGTTTCTGTTGCATAGATGTAATTCAATGTATCTAAACCATTTAATAAAATATTCTCTATCTGGTGGGTGAAAGAGCTTTTCATCAAAGAAGTACAATGAGATAAACTATATTCCTAATTCTTAACATTGCTAGTTTAGAATAACTTAAATTCATAAAGTCTTATTAAAGAATTTTTTTAAATACAGTTTTATTCCTTTCAAATTGCATTTAACATGGTATGGTAAGTACTAATAGCACTTAGGGCTGTTCATTCTAGTAAATGCTTATCTTGAAACGGGTTCTACTAAATTACTTGAAAACAATGGATTCTCAAGGCAATTTAAAAATCCTTCTTATAATTTTGCAAAGGAAAACTTTATCCCTCATCTAAATTAATGTAGGCTTTCCTATAATTGCACCAATCTGAAAACAGACACGAATTTTGTGTAAAATAAGTGAAATTTTATCAGGAAATTAACTTTGAAAATTAATGTATCTACTGTGACACCACTGTGTATAGAATGAGATTTCACCTTTTGTGCTTTTAAAAATTTGCTGCTTTTACTTTTATATACTGTTACTATCAGTCCCAGAATATATGTGAACTCCTTGAAAATAGAAACCATTCTTTATTTCTCTTTGCGTCTACTGGACCTAGTTCAATATATACATTTTTTTTTATAAATGTCCACTAAGTAGAGAATATTTTCTTAAATGGTTTAGATACATTGAATTATATCTACACAACAGAAACACTTGGGTAGTAGAAAATATTGGGAAATTGATTCATTCAGGATCATGTCATTATTTTCTCCCATATTTGTACTATAAAGAATACATTTCTAGGATATTCTTTGAAAGAATCAAGACATTTTAAATTTTATATTCTACACCAGAACATTTTTAAAAACTGCCATACAATCAATACTGAATTAAAGTTGAAAAATAAATAAAGAGATGTAGTGAATGATCTAAAGTCAAAGAGCTACATAATCATCTCTTTATATATTCATTTTATATACTAATTCTACTAACATCTAAAATGAAAGAAAATTAATTTGAAATTATAGGGGTTTCTTGCTTTCTCGGTACTCTATTTCAACATATCATATTATCTTTAAGAAAACAGGTTTTTCACTATTTAGTATCTGAGATTTACCCAAGATTATATAGCACCTGATCAAACTTCAGACAGAAACTGTATCAGTGGTTGCCATGGACTGGGAGTGAGGAGAAGGAACAAAATGCAAAGGGGCATACATAAACCTTTTGAGATAAAGTATTCCATATCTCATTTGTTGTCATGATTATACTTTATGTACATTTGTCAAAAGTCATTGATTGTATACCTAAAAAGGCTGACTTTTACTGTTCAAACATTTGTCTAATTAGTTTTGGATTTTTGGTTTCTTAATATTGATTATTCTAATGTTCGATTAACCTGACATGCCAAAAGTTGCCTGAGAGAAAGGCAGTTTTCTCTTACTATTTTTTTCCTACTCTGGCTTAATGTTATTTTCTATTTTTGTTTTATACAATTCATTAGATTTTGTTTTATATATTTGATTATTCTTTGGGATTTTCTTACATTGAGAGCATAAACTACTATTTAGAAATAAGATTTAAAATGAATAAAAATGGTCAAACAAAAAGTAGGGTAAAATTGAAATGTAATTCTTCCAACTCAAATGTAAATTTTATAAATCTTTCTCTTCATATCTACACTAGGTGGAGCCATTTGCTTAAGCTAGTCATAGGAAAATTGACAGAGTGTATGTTTAACTTTTTAAGAATCTTCCAAACTTTTTTTCCAAAGTAGCTGTCCCATTTTGCATTCCCAACAGCAGCATAAAAAAGTTGAAGTTGCTTCGTATCCTTATTGTCACTTGGCCACTCTCTCATTTTAGTCACTCTCATAGCTTTATAGTAGTGTCTCGTTATAAATTTAATTTGCATTTCCTAATGACTAATAATGTCAAGTATCTTTTCACATGCTTATTTGCTTGCTTTATATCTTCTTTGCTGAAATGTTTATTCAAACCTTTCACCCAATGTTTATTGGGTTGTTTGTTTTCTTAATGCTGAGTTGTGAGTGCCCTTTTTACTGCTATACTACCCAGAAATTCCACTCCTTTACATTTTTCAACATAAATGAAAATCTATATTCAAACAAATTTCAATATGTGAATGTTCATAACAACCTCATATTCCCCAAACTGAAAACAGCGTATCAACAGGGGTGTGGGTGAATAAACTGGGGTATAGCCATACAATGAAATAGTACTTAGCAGTGAAAGGAATGAACTATGTGCAGCAACATAGATGAATCTTGAAAGTATAATGCTGACTGTAAAATGTCAGACACAAAAGGCTACATTCTGTTTGATTGCACTTATGTGGCATTCTTGAAAGGAAAAACTTCAGACCGAAACTGCATCAGTGGTTGTCATGGGCTGGGAGTGAGAAGGGACTGCATGCAAAGACGCATATGCAAACCTTTTGAGATTGAAGTATTCCATAGCTTGTTTGTTGTTGTGATTACACATTATGTACATTTGTCTAAAGTCATTGACTGTACACCTAAAAAGCTGATTTTTACTGTTCAAATCCTTTGCATGATTAATTTTGGATTTTTGTTTTCTTGATACTGAATACTTTAATGTTCAATTAACCTGACATGCCAAAAGTTGCCTGAGAAAAAGCAATTAAGATTATAAACATTCTGAATAATTCTGGTAGATTCTGTAAATTAATTCTGGTAGATTCTGTAAATTAATTCTGGTAGATTTGTAAAGTAATTCTGGTAGATTTTGTAAATTAACTCTATTAACTTGCAAATCTTAACATTTATTCCTTTTTCTTAACATATTTTAAATGTGCATGATATTTTCTTTAAAGATTATTTAAGAAGCTTGATGACTCTAATATGAGAGGATAATGTTTGTTTTATCATAAATTGTCTAAATATAGGCTGGGAAATAACATAATAGGACATCCTGGAGATATACACAAATTAAGTATCATTACAAACTGTTCTTTCATCATTAGCTACTTTCTCTCTTTTACATATATGTGAAAATTATTTTACTATTAAATATGAAAAATAAAATACTAGACAGAAGAGCATTCTAACTTGTAAATATGTATACATTTGTATGTATATGTATATGTAATATACATATACATATATAAATTATATATCTTCTTGCCAGATAGAAGTATCTCTAGTTAGAAATTATATAACAAATAAATTTAGTTATAACTTTACTATTACTATAGAAATAGAAACTCTGCAAACCCTCTTTACTATAGAACATATTTAAAGATGAGATTTATTTTATTTACAATTATTGAGTTTTCTAAAGGAACGACATCTAGCATATCTGAAAAAAATCACGCTTTATTGGCACTTCTTAAAATATATACAGTAAAATCTCATATTTAATGCATGGGGTGAGAAAACTCAGAATTTTGTAGCCTATGAGGTAGCCAAGAAAGATGGCTGGCAGAAAAGCCTCAATGATGTGAAAAACAATGTGAAGAAATGTAAAAATATTTTTGAGTGAATTTGGCTTTGGGAATTGTAATAAAGTTATAGTCTTCCACTTCACAGAAGGGTATACTGGGTTATAAAGTAGGCTAATAGCTATAAACTAACGGAGTACTAGCCTGTCTATGAATTCTTCTTGTCAGCTTCTAGTTAGAGTACTCTATCTTCTTCTTGGCGTGATATTTTGAAATGGTTGCATAAAATAGCAAAATAGTCCTAATTTTCTTTCAGATAAAACTGGATATTTTCATATATGGAGATCCTGAGAATTTCTGAGATTCTTTATACAGAACTTTGATATGTAGGACTTTCCAATAACTATTGACATCATAGCATAGGAACAATTCAGATTATTTCTGTTCAAATATTTAACAACACATATTTATTGAGAATCTACCATACACAAATCCAAGCTGTATACTATAGGAAAAGCAGAGATATATGAGTCACAGTCTCTGCCACACATTATTTCTCTTGTTTGTCAGTTTTGTTTTATTTTAAATTTTGAATAGTTTTCTTGAGATGATATTCAGCCAACTTAGTGATTTTTAAATTGTGCAATAACCACAGTCAATTTTAGAATATTTTTATCACCTCAAAAAGAAACCCAGCATCATTTATCACCCTCCTATCTCTATTGGTATTATCTGGTGCAACACTGGCATCATATCTTCTTTTATTTCTTTAATCAGGATTTCCTTTAGTGACGTAAGCCTTATGTAATGGCTGCTTTGAAGGATTTTTCTATTAAACTTGATCTGTGGTCATTCTCACAGGACTTTTTGTTACCAATTTTTGTTTGTTTGTTTGTTTTCCTTGTTGTTGTTGTTTCTGCTCTCTGGGTCTTACTTTCCTGTTTGTTTGTTGTCTTTTGTTTTTTGGTTCTTGGTTTTTTTTTGTTTTTGTTTTTGTTTTTTAGTGCTTGCAATTCCTTTGCTGAAAACTGGAAATTTCAGACAATGTATGGCAGAAACTTCAAGTCCTGGTTCCCTGCTTCCCAGGCTTGTTATTGTCATTTATTTTTTTATTTGTTAGAGACTGACTAGATTATTTAGTGAAGTCTATTGCCTATGCTCACCCCCCATCCTTCAGGACACACACACAGTTTTAAGTCTCTCTTATTTCTTCTCAGTGAAGCACAGATATGCCTACAGTTACCCTACGATGTGATATAATGACAATGGTATTTGTAGGGTTTTTCTTCCTTTCTTTCCCTAACCATAGTCAGCTGTTAAACTCCATTAATGGCGGGCTGGTTGTTCTATTATTTTCAACAACGTCCTAAGGCATAAATTCCCCGCAAATTAATCCAAACAAATTGTGGGTTTTAGGAAAAAAGTAGATTTTGAGGTCAGTATTTGATATTTGTCCTGACCCTTTGAGGACTCCTCCAAGTGGTCTCATTCTCTGATTCTCTCCTGCAAACCTGCTAGCCTACAGTCTCAGCTGCATTGTCATTAAATTCAAGAATCTCCTCAACTGCCTTTGGCCACCACTTCCACTATTCTTGAGAATATTTTTAAGCTTGAACTTCTCCCTGTTTTGCTGCAGTGAAGTCAATTCCTTTGAGATGAGATTAGGAACTGTTTTATGGCCCGATTCTTCTCCCAAGTGAACTGGTGAACTTGCTGAGCCAGGGCTCAGGAACTGGGTGTGGGATCAATGGAAAGGTTTTTTCCGCATAATCACCGTGCCTTAGAAGCTGTGCATTCCGTGGTGGGAGGGGAGGAAACAGTCAGAGGTCCTCTCAGCTTGCCTGTCTTGTCGTGGAACCATTGCCTCATGAGCCTATGGGAAGTGCATTTAGGACCCCAGTATTTTTAGTACTCCACCTCTCATTAGCAATCGCCTGAAATGTAGCCTCAGCAATGGATAACTAAGGCACAGTGAGAAATGCTGAAGTCCTGCTCCTCCAGGGACTGGAGCTGTAGCAGCCTCATGTTCTCGACTACAGCAGTTTGGAATAGAGTCTCTACCTTGTTGAACTGGGAAGGCAGAACAAAAAAGGAGTCTTGGTTCAAATATCACAGACTCTCACAGCTTTCACACCAATCTTTCATAGATTTTCTTGAATAGATGTTTTTGAATGTGCAGTTTGTACTTAGGGCCATTTCCAGAAGCTTTGAATGTTTCTTTTTAAAATAATTTTCACCAATCCCACTGAGGAATGAGTCAGTAGATCTACTGACAATGTCATGCTGCAGGTTGATTGACTCAAACTGTTTATTCTTTTCCTGTGTCTGTGATTCAATTAACGCTGATGCTGAGCATAGACTATGCGCCAGTACCCAGTGTCATAGGTATGTATAACATCCCTGCTCTTGAAGAGCAAATGATCTAGTGAAAGGTATAAATAAATAATTATAACTCAATGATAAAAGCTGGAACTTAAAATTATATAAAGTGCAATGGAAGCACACAGGAGTATTTGACAGCTTTGAGGGTGGAGGTGAAAACAATATGGAAGATCCCGTGAAAAGGATTAGAATCAAAGGATAACCTGGGTAAGCTTCAGCTCTGCTAGACCTATTGAAGCAGGAAAGGTCACAAATAAACCTCTCAAACACCAGACAGGGAAGGAAGTGATAATTTTATTCAGCAGGGAGCTGCAGCAGGCATAGAGGCCTTAACAACCCAGCTCCCCAACAAAGGAAATCTTGGCCCTTTTAAAGGCTCACAATCTAAGAGATTTAAGAGGTACACATGTGAGCGGCTCGTAACTGATTTTGCAAGCATAGGGGAAGTGACTAGATAGGGGTCTTGAGTGGCTGAGTAATAACAATGCTTTCCAGAGTAAGGTTTCTCCATATCACGCCTGTGATCTATAGATAGGTATTGTGGTTAGGAGGAGGGGATTTAACTTTTAACTTTCAGACCTGGTCAGCTGCACTCAGCCAATTCTTCCACTGATCTCATTTGGCTGGCTTTTAACTTTCATTTCCTCCTTTTCCCCTAAGCACAAGCTGAGGGACGGGGGTCTCCTTCCTCATTATTGTCCTTTAAAACCATTTTTAATAGAAAACAATTATTGTAATTGTAATATCAGATAACAATACTGTTATAAACAATTGACTCTTTTAATCTTAAACTATGAAATAAAAGCATCTGAGACTTTATATATAATATGTAGTCTAAGGATATCACCGTAAGCAAATATAATTTCAAGTCAAGGTCTCCAGCTTTTCTATTTCTGCTAATTCCAGTTGTGGCCTTAAGCCACTTTTATATAGAAGTCTAAAACCTCCACAATTTGTGGAAGAGAGGGTAAAGTTCCATATTATTATGGTTGTCTTTAAGAAGAACAAAGGAATAGGGGGCAGGTTCACTTACTTTCTAACATAGCACTGTTAGATTAGTTTTTCCACAGACAGTCTCTCTGTTCCCATAAATATGACTCCTATTCCAGAATCAGCTGGAAAAATAAAATTCATCTCAAAAAGAAAGAAAGAGAAAAACAAGGTTTGGCAAAAAGAAAGAAGAAAAAGAAAACTGAGTCCTCTGTCTTGCCTCAGCCCCTGGACCAGTATGTGAGTTTCTTACTGTGACATAGGTGGAAAGGCCCATTGGCTTAGCCTCCATTGGACTGGACCAGTGTTGAGCAGAAACATTCAAAATATCATGACTTTGGCTAAAGAGCCTGAGGCAATTGAGATAGTGTCTGTAAAATCATAAGAATTGGTGCATGCCTGGTATACAACATATAACCTGGTTTTTACCTATGGAATGGAGCTTATTCATTCTACCTTTGAGGGGTCTTACATACTTGCAAAATTCTACTTGTAAAAACTATGTGTACATCCATGATCAGTGGTTTTATTATTATGACTATGACTTCTCCAGCTTAGTACAGATTTTCTGTCATTTCTTTTGTTACTTTGGCCAAAGTATAGTCATGAACATTAACAACCTCTATCTGACTGTGATAGTTAATTTTATGTATCAACTTTGCTGGGCTAAAGGATGCCCAGGTAGCCAGTAAAGCATTATTTCTGGGTGTCTGGGAGGGTGTTTTTGAAAGAGGTTAGCTTTTGAATATGGATACTGAACAAATAAGATTGCCCTCACCAGAGTGGGTGGGCATGCTCTAATCTGTTGAGGACCTGAATAGAACAAAAAGGCAGAAGAAGGGAGAATTTGCTCTTTCTGCTTGCACTGGGATATTCATCTTCTCCTCTCCTCAGACATCTGTGCTCCTGGTTCTCAGGTCTTCAGACTTGAACCAGGACTGATGCCATCAACCGCTTCTCTGCTACACAGGGCTTCTGACTTGGACCAATTTACATTGTCAGCTTTCCTGGTTCTCCAGCTTAAAGATGGCATATCATGGGATACATCAGTCTCCACAATCATATAAGCCAATTCCTCTAATAAATCTCCATACATAAATATGCATGTATAAATATGTGGGGGCATATATATATATATATATATTAGTCAGAGTTCTCCAGAGAAACACGGCAAATAGGATATATGGATATATTTTTTT
Organism: Plecturocebus donacophilus; assembly: GCA_004027715.1. Classification (NCBI taxonomy): domain Eukaryota; kingdom Metazoa; phylum Chordata; class Mammalia; order Primates; family Pitheciidae; genus Plecturocebus; species Plecturocebus donacophilus. Next base: position 29,413 of record PVKP010001238.1, read on the forward strand.
CATATAGCCTTTTGGCCCTGTTTCTCTGGAGAACCCTGATTAATACACTGACACAGACAATATTATAAATACGATTGCATTCAGACACTTGATCTTTGACTCAGGCATCTCATGTGGTAATAATGACATATTATCACCGTGAGGATTTAATGATGGATTTTCTTCACCATGTACACATTTGAATATAAACTGACTGGAAATAAGTCAGAATGATGGAGGAGAATGAAGTTGTAGAGTTTCCATAGCATATTAGATTTTTTTTCGTTACTGAGATATCATCATAGATCATAATTCGCTTGAGATTAAGTGACTGACTCTATATAGTCTTGTCAGAAATAGCTGAACAAATGTTAGCCTCTCTTCTAGTGAAGTCTCTCTTTGTCTCATAGGACTTGCAATAATGCTATTGTCATAGTGTCTTTTTTGAATTATGTCAGAGTCACTGAAATCTCTTGGCACCAGGTTCTGAAAAAGGCAACATGTTGAACAGTGAGAAATGGAGGAGCAGTGTGATTAATTGTTAAGAGAGAGAAGCACAGAAGCATAACTCTTCTTCCTGTCAGACGCTCCAGCCGATGACATAGAGTCAAATAACAGCATTGTTATAAATATTTGGCTGTTTTAGGTACCATATGCTCATTTTCCCCCAGAATAGTAATCCATTTTCAAAGGTTAAAGGGAAAATTAAAAAGCTTGTTCAGACACTTCACAAATTGTCACCAATTTCCAGAATTGTGAGTCATTCAAATGCAATGCAAAGAAAAATTAATATCATAAGGGCAAGGGCCATAAGATTTGAGCTGGACAGAAAAAAAAGACTAAAAAGCAAATAAATACAGTTTGTCATTATTTCTTTTGTACCCAGAATCCATATCTTAAGCTGAAGATTTATGTTACCCATGGGAATTCCTGTTATGCCTCTTCTTATAATTGAAGGCAAGTTTGGGGAAGGGGTGATGAAAAAGAAATGACGTATTTGCAGAGAATTCATAGGCAAGAAAACTCCCCAGAGATGGTACCACTGTTTTTTCTTCAAACCTGTAATTATCCAGTCCATTCTTCTTGCCTACTGCACAGATAAATCCAATTCACTGAGACAGCAATATTGCAGTAGAGAGATTTTAATAATTCCAGGATTAGCCAAATGAAAGGTTGGGGGTAATTACACAAATCAGGCTCCCTGAATGCTTTGAGACTAGGGTTTTTCAAGGATAGTTGGTAGGCAGGAGACTAGGGAATGAGGAATACTGATTAGTTGTATTGGTGATGAAATCATAGATTGTCAAAGCTATCTTCTTGCACTAAGTTTGTTCCTGGGTGGGGGCTGCAAGAACAGATGAACCAGTTTCTTGGTGTGGGTTCCTGATTCAGGTGGGGCCAGCTGGCCCATCAGACTACAGGGTCTGGAAAATACCAGAAAGGTTTTACAATAACGATGTTATCTATAGGAGCAAGTGAGGAGGTTATACATCTTATGACCTCTGGCTACATGACACCTGAAGCATAATTTTAACCTTCTGGCTAATTTGTTAGTTTTACAAAGGTGGTTTTGGTCCCTCGCAAGGAGGGGGTTGGCTTTGGGAAGGAGCTCTTATCATCTTTGTTTTAAAGTTATGCTGTAAATTCCTGAAATAGTTAACTTGGCCTACACCAAGTTATATGAAAAGCTATACTAAATGTGTTGTTAAGGTTAAAAAAGCAAAATGCTGCATACCTTAAACAAATAGGGGAATTTCACATGTTTTTATTTACACATGTATAAAATTTCCCTACAAGAATAGCTAAGAAACTAATAACATTTATTACCTAGTTGGAGAGGAATTGAGTAGAAAGAAAACATTTTTACTATAGGACTCATTATGCTTTTTGAATTTTGAGCCTTCCTAATGTATTAACTGTTCAGTAATTAAATTTTAAAATATAGCTAATATTATTATTATCAAATTGATATCACTTACCTTATTGCTATTATCCTAATCAAATAATGGGTAGCAATTATTATGTACCATAATGCACAATGTATTCAATGGGATTCAAGACACATTATCCCAAAATATGGCACCTTGGCATATTGAATATTTTAAGGTGAAGAAATTTGAAAAACATGATATATGAAAAGATGTCACTGACTTTTCCCCCACCCTTCTCCCCTGAATCAGGTCATATAATATAGGAAGGATTTCTCTGACCTTCCCTGAAGAAGGTTGTAAGGCCTTCATTTGAGACTTGCCCTCCCACCCCATATCCGTAGGAAAGAGTATTCTTATCTCTGAAGACACACAGCACAGAGAAGAATCTGAAAAAAAGACTTGGCTAAGTTTCTCCCCAGTTTATTACCACTGTATTGTACTCTTTGCCCTTTCTCCATGACAATCCAGTCTTCACCAAAACACACTCAGGGCGGGGTGCAGTGGCTCATTCTTATAATCCCAGCACTTTAGGACGCCAAGGCAGGTGGATTACCTGAGATCAGGAGTTCAAGACCAGCCTGGCCAACATGGTGAAACCTAATCCACACTAAAAATACAAAAATTAGCTGGGCATGGTTGATGTGTTCCTATAATCCCAGCTACTTGGGAGGCTGGGACAGAAGAATTACTTGAACCCAGGAGGCAGAGATTGCAGTGAGCCAAGATCATGCCACTGCACTCCAGCCTGGGCAACAGAGAGATTCTGTCTCAAAATTAAATTAAATTAAATTAAAACAAAATAAAGTAAAAAATCCCTCAGGTTTGACTGTTTTTTTTAGGTCTTCATTTCCTATGAAGGCTTCGTGTTCCATTAAATTTATATTAAATCGTATGCTTTCTCTTGCTAATGTGTTTTCGTTTTCATTATAGGGACCTTAGCCATGAACTTAGAATTGGTGAGGAAAAGACATCTTTCCTCCCCTACATATTACACAAAGGAGATATTGGACCTCCCATTTAAGAGCTTTTATTTAGACACAGCAGACATACAAGCCAGAACACAAGAAAATACACCATGAAAGGGGTGTGTAGACCACATGCTGGGGTGGGTGGAGGGGATGGTAGAGAGATAAGTCGAAGGACAGAGTGACCAATTCTTGTTTGCACTCTCAGTAAAGCTTGAAGGATGCATTATCTTTCAAAAGCATTCCAGGTAGAAGAAATGGCATGATTTGGTGACATAAGATGGTATATGATTGGGAAACACCAAGAACTGTAAGGCATAAAAGAACACAGAATATGACTAATGCTGGAGTTTGGAGATAAGTAGTTTTATTCATGATTCAACTAAGAATATTTTCTGCTAGCTGGAGTAAATAAGTGTGTGAGTGCACACACACCTGTATGTGTGTTTAGCTAGGAGTACATATTGAATGTGAAAGGTAATTATCCAGCAGAAAGGAGAGACTTCATTAAAAATAACCACTTTGATTGATCAACCCTACATTGTAACTTTTAAACATCTATGTAAACAGAGTAGGAGTTAATAATTGTTATCTTCTCATAGAAGTGTGAAAGTCTGAGGCTTTTACAAAATGAGTTTTTAACTTCAGTTTACAAAGCTTAAATCAATTTAATTGCAGAGCATAGATATTTTTCTAAATTTTTCTTTGAACTATCTCCATTAGGATCTTCTGTGAAGTTTCCTCCAAATATGTAAAGTGAAAAACCAACTCTAGTCCTTCTCATTTGTATTCTGTTAAGCAATAGTCATTGAGTCAAAAATTACAAAGGATTTGAATTTAACAGACATTTTCTTAGTATTTGCAATGGGCTGAGTGTTCACAAACATCATTTTTTAACCCTTATAATACTGTGAAGACATATTTTAATTGCTACTTCACAAATAGGCAGATTGTTTTAGAGTCAGGTGAGGCTTATATGTATGTACTCTGTGTGTGTGTGTGTGTGTGTGCACTTGTGCACATGCACATATGTAGAACGGGCAGAATGAAGAAAAATAAAGACCAAATCAATGAAATTTTCACTACTGCAATATTTCCTCAGGACTGAATTCTAGGTATGTTGTTCTACAGAGTGGAAGAGGAACAGCAGTCACATATACAGGCACCTACGTATTTCCCTTAGTTAAGATTACAATTTGCCTTTGTCAATTTATCTTCCATTTATCTCTGTGCCATTTATCAAATTATTGCTTCTCAAATCCAAATATACGATTTGTGATCTGCTCTGCGACAATGAAGTGAATCCATTCAAGCAATTCTCCTTTTCAGTAGCTATAACATTTTTTTTTTGTTTTTTGATTTTTTTGTTTTTTTTCAGTAGAGAGTGATGGGAAGGACATTATGGAAAAAAGAGCTTCTCGTTCTGTTGCTTATATGGCCTGTTTTTTCTTTCTTCTTGTCCCTATCAGTGGCAGCCAGAGGAGCATGCGTGGGCATATGCAGCAGACATTCTACCACTGGTTGAGAGCATGCAGCCAGATTGGTGCACTCTCAGTCTCAAGCCCAGTCTGATGACTACTCTGCTGCAGCCCTCCATAGGCAGTCATCACACACCTGCTGACTCTTAACATCTCAACTCCTTTGTGCACACACCTGCAGCATCGGCTCCCCTGCGCCCCCTACTGCCTGGAGACTGTAGGCCCCCTTTGGCCATGCAACCCCCATGAACTTCTCTGTCATCTAGTGGGCTACAACCACACCTTCTCTAGTGAGGTCTGAATCCCAGACACGGGGAGAGGCCATCCTTCAAGTTTGTTTCTTCCTTATACTCGTTCTTAATCCTAGGATAGGCTTCAGGGTTCTCTTGGCATCTTAAAAGTTAGTTCCCTATTAAGTTATAGCTAATAGTTCTAAGCTATAATTAATAATAATAGTTATAAGTTATAATGAATAATTCTTATATTAAACTTTTCTTCTTCAAATTATTGTGTGGCTTCTGTTTGTCTCCTCTTGGACTCTGACTGATATAATCTCTTTGTTAGTTTTCAAATAAAGCCTATCTAGGCTATGCCATCTAGCCTTTCTAAAGTAGAATTTTAATGTGCCTTTCCTCATTACTAAGAAAATCGAGTTTGGAAGGAAGCAGGAAAGGAGACAGCTAAGGATAATTACCTTTATTTGACAAATATAAAAGCTGAGCAGTTAAAGGTGATTTGGTCCTGGTCCTGGCCTGTCTAGCATGCAGAATTCTAGCTCAACAAAGCACTCCTCTCCAGAGTTCTCACATCCCTTTCAGTCAAAACTGAAATATATTTTGTTCAGAGAAAACACTAAGAAAGTCATTTTAGAAAACACCAGTTTTGAGGTTTCTGGGGAGAACTAGATATAAAATCATTTTATAGATTTCTTATTCTACCTGAAGATTTTTAGTGAGCACTTGGGAATAAAGTCCTTTACGCTATTGTTAAGTTAATTAAAATAAATAATTTAATAAAAATTTGAAATTTAATATATTTTTATATATTAAGAAAAATTGTATTTGTATGGACTAAATGTTTGTGCTCTGCCCAAAATTCATACAGTAAAGCCCTATCCCCAAAAGTGATTATATTAGGAGGTAAGACCTATGGGAAGCAATTGGGTTTAGATAAGGTCATGAAGGTGAAACTCCCATGATGGGATTAATGCCCTTATAATAAAAAGAGGAAATATCAGAGCTTCCTGGCTCAGCCATGTAAGGTTACAATAAAAAGGCTACCACTTTGCAAGCCAGGAAGAAGGCTTTAACCAAGAACCAAATCTGCCATTGTCTTGATCTTGGACTTCCCAGTCTCCAGAACTGTGGCAAATAAGTGTCTGTTGTTTAAGACACCAGTCTACGGGATTTTGTTATAGCAGCCCAAGCTGACTAAGACACCATTGTGTCTTAATAAAATGCAGTTGACAACTTAATTATAGTGAGTTATTTATTTTCCATTCTCAGAACAGATCATGTCCTCTCAACTCAAGGGTTCTGTAAATGCCGGGCCCTTTACCTGAGCCATCCTTCCTTTGACTATCCCCATTCTTCTTCTGGGCAACCCCATATTTTATTCAGCTCTCAGCTTAGATATTGTTTCCTTCAGGAAGTCTTCTATCTGATTGCATTTCCCCTCTCATAGCCCCTAACACCCAAACATAAGATTTACATTGAGTTTCCTTTTTATATGCTCCAGTACTTCAATACAGTATACACTGCTGGAGGGCAGGAATATTATCTTGTTCAACATGTTTACCATGTAATAAGATATCAATAAATATCCTTTCACTATTCTTAGCTTTTTTGGGGGGGAGGGGGGAACCTTATCTAAGCCTCAGCCAGTTGCTCTCACAAAAAGTTGCTCTTAATATTAAAGAAAGGTAACAAAATTCACAGATAAGATTGGATTCAAACTCGTTTTTCATAATCTGTGAAAGATGATGAGGTATTTGTAAAAAAGAAACACTTGCCAAATCACAGCTATAAGTGGTGATCTCAAAAATTAAATAAAGTATTCACAAAGACATTTTTAGATCATTTGCAGATAATCCTTTGGAAAGCATTTTTGTTCATTCTGTGCAGTAAAGTAAATTTCACAAATGAGAATCTTGGCAGAGTCAGACTGTGAGCTTTTACACCTGTTCTATAATACTTAGGACAGAATAAGGAATCCTAGAAGCATCAGTGCCTCTGTAATGTAAAACTTTAAACACATTTTCTAGAGGCAATATTTACCTTTCAGCAGCTAAGTAAGTATGAGAGATTCAACTTCTGGAATTTCTGTCCAATCTTGCATGAGTTTGATAGAGTGAGGATTTTATGAGACACTCACTAACAGTTTTATCTAGAAGGCGGCATTCCTTTAAAATATTCTAATTTAACTTATTTCTTTAATTGTTTGCATCATCAATACAAATGTATTTGTTTTGCTAGCTGAGAGAAAGAAAAATTATTGCAAGCTTCAGAGTATGATGATGCAAATAGCTCAGACTGTTCAGTGTGTGGGAGTTTGTTTCTTTGCATTAACAAGATGGGTTATAAAGTACGACTGCAAGAATAGAATGCTGCTCTTTGGAATATTTCAATATTCGAGAGCAAGTATAAATTGGCTATTTGAGCCAATGATATTCAAAGTGTTCTAAATAGCTGCCAAATTATGAAATACATGAAACAGTGTGGAAGAGACCCAGAAACTGGTCCTCAAATCACTTAACAATATTTTTCTAAGCTGTGTCACAAACAGATGGGCACAAAAATATGTTCTGTTTTCCCATTCACAGTTGTTCTAGAAAAGAAGCACTTTCCTATTATCGAGGCATTTACAGCTGGTGTTACACTTCAGACATTAATCAGGTCTGTTTTTCGTCATCAGCTGCAGCATAATAAGCATATTCACACCTGCCATTAAGGCAGTAATATTAAGGGTAGTCAGAGCTAAACTGTCTCAATCCTTTAGGAGCTTAAAACTGCCAATGAACTTATGTAATATGCATAATATGCATAGGATCTAGCCAGTCATGCATTCATTAAAGTACAAGAGCCAAACTTTGCTTATAGGCTAAAGAACCAGTGTCACATCATAAACCTTTCAACTCAGTGTGAAAAGTAATTAAGATAATATGTATAACATATATCAATAAGGTGCACAGATGTCCAATGCTCACCATCTTTTGGCAGGTGTAAATGAGCCAAGAAGTGACTGGCAATGTGTGTTCATTGGGTCACAGAGCTTTCAGACATTTGAAACTGGATGTAGATTAACAACCCAATAAGATGCAGCCATAAGGAGAAAATGGTATATATAAAGCGCATAAGGAAAAGTGAAAGCATTAACACTAACATATCCTAAAAAGCAAGTGTCGGTTAAAGTGTGCAATTGTCCAGAAGAGTGTTTTGTAAGATAGATTACAATGCCTTATATCATCAGACACCTGCTTCCAATGTGTCTCCTACATTGCTCCACTCAGCCTCATTTTTCGTTTTTACTTTCTACCCCTTTTTGCTTAAGGAAAGGGATGAATGTTGTTCCTGGACTACACCTGCCTTATAGCTTTTGCATTAGCTGTTTCCTCCATCTAACTTCAAGTGCCTGACTTCCATTCCATCTCAGTTTAATTATTTCTTCCTCAACCAGCATTTACCTTCAAGAAGTTTCTTTGACACTTCACCCTATTATATGTTCTGGTGTTTTTATCTATGCGCATGCCTGCTCACTTCCACATTGTTCTTTTTCCACCTCCTGTCAGTAGAAAGTGAGCCCCATGAAAGTAAAACTGCTCTCTCTTGCTCATGGCTGACTTCCCAGCATATACAGCAATTCCTCCCACACAGTAGGCACTCAATAAATAGTTGCTGAATTTATGATTCTTTTTCACATACCCTTTCATTAGGAAAAAGTAAGAAAATTAATGACAAGCTTAGTGCTTTCAAAAAGCAGTTTATAACAAAATCTTATACCTGATATTAACTACTTGAAATTTTGGGGGATGTAGAAGGAGAATAAAGAAATAAATACAATCGAGCAAATCTTTATCTGAATCAGGTCTCCAAAACATCAAAACCAGATGTAGAAATATATCTTTTAAGAATTAACTTCAGTAAATCAACCTAAGTGCTCATCAACAGTGGATTGGATAAAGAAAATTTGATACATCTATAAAATGGAATACTATGCAGCCATACAAATTACTAAATCATGTACTTTGCAGCAACATGGAGGCAGCTAGAGGCCATCATCCCACACAAATTAACATAAGAACAGAAAACTAATATCGTGTGTTCTCACTAATACGCACTATGATTATAGACTAGTAATATCTACTTTTAAGAAAACTGGCCAGGTATGATGGCTCACACACGTAATCCCAGCACTTTGGGAGACAAAGGCAGATGGATCACCTGAGGCCAGGAGTTTGAGACCATCCTGACCAACATAGTGAAATCCTGTCTCTGCTAAAAATACAAAAATTAGCTGGGCGTGGTGGCGGGCACCTGTAATCCCAGCTACTAGGGAGGCTGATGTGGGAGGATCACCTGAACTGGGGAGGCAGAGGTTGCAGTGAGCTGAGATCATGCCACTGCATTCCAGCCTGGGTAACAGTGAGACTCTGTCTCAAAAAAAAGAAAAGAAAATGAATATTCATGTTTGTGAATAGCCAAACTGGCTTAGGTCAATCACCTTAGATTACTTACATCAGTTAAATTGGCTTAGGTCACTTAGTCAATGAGCAGACACTGAAATTATTTCATCTTTTCATTGAGTACACAGCTAGCCTATTTTTATGCCATGTGACTAAATTTGGCTGATGGAACATAAATGCACATGATATATGCAACATTCATGCTTGGCTTGCTAAAACCTCCCACCTGATTCCATGCTTTCTCTGTTTTTGTGTTTTCACATTGCTGTAAGAACTTCCTGGACCTAAGTAATTTATAAAGAAAAGGGATTTAATTGACTCACAGTTCTGTGGGGTTGGGATGCCTCAGGGAACTTACAATAGTGGCAAAATGGTAAGCAGGCACATCTTACATGGCGGCAAGCAAGAGAAAGCAAGCAAGAGCAGAGAAAACCGCTTTATAAAACCATCAGATCTCATGATTACTCACTCACCATCACAAGAACAGCATGGGAGAAGTTGCCTCCATGATCCAACCATCTCCCACCTGGTCTCTTTCTTGACATGTGGGAATTATGGGGATTATAATTTGAGATGACATTTGGGTGGAGACACAGAGTTAAACCATATCACAAGCTTTCACTATATTAAATCATTGAAAATTTTAGGATTTTCTATTTATATCAGCTACTCTACCTTGACTGATACAGTCAATTTTGTATCACTTAAGAATCATAAGCCTGGCCAGGCGTGGTGGCTCATGCCTATAATCCTAGCACTTTGGGAGAACAAGGTGAGCAGAGCCACCTGAGGTCAGGAGTTCAAGACCAGCCTGGCCAACTTGATGAAACCCCATCTCTACTAAAAATATAAAAATTAGCAAAATTTGGTGTTATATGCCAGTAGTCCCAGCTACTCAGGAGGCTGAGGCAGGAGAATCACTTGAACTCAGAAGGTGGAGGTTGCAATGAGCTGAGATTGTACCACTGCACTCTAGCCTGGGCAACAGAGTGAGACTCCATCACAAAAAAAAAAAAGGAAAAAATCATAAATCTTTACCTATTCTGATTTACAAACAAATCTTGGTAAAAACAATATGTATTAATGTGCTATTTTACATACAAGATTGACCAAATTTACATATTTACTAAATGTCAGGTTCAAAATTTGTACTCAGGTTTTTCTGATTCCAAATCCCTGCACTCTTTTTACTGCCCCACATCATACAATTCCCATACTTATTTCAATGGAAGAAGTAAGTGTTGATTTTTGCCAAACTAAGATAACTAGAAAGATTTTCTAGTTTTCAGCATTAAGCTCTGAATAATAAGCCACCTAAAACTAAAATGCAGTCTTTAACAGAGTTGCACATCTGCAAATTAAAAGCACCAATTTTTCTATTCTCTTCACATTAACATAATTTATAGTCTCATATTTGGTGTACTTCTATCATATAAAACCAGATAATAGCCACTAATGAAATTTCATTTTCATAGCTCTGAAGCAAACAGTAAATATCTCTATTTTAAATATTTTATGCTTATGATATTTAGCAGAGACTATTTCATTCATTAAAGGGTACTCATCTATTAACGTAAAACAAAGTAAGGGGTACCACTATCTCTTTCCATGTAGATGCAATAGACCAAATCCATTAAAATGAGTGATTTTTCTCCTTTAGCTTCTTATAAACTTTTTATAGTCATTAGCACATCCTCTGAATGCATTGAATATTCTCTTCAATACATCTCTTTTCCCTGAGGTACAATATATTATTAGCAATGGTAGAACATCTTTTATCTCTTTTAAAGCTCTGTTATTTTTTTATTTATCTTTTTCTATATTGTTATTTATCTTTTTATATATTGTCCAAGTTTAAATTAATATGATTGAAAATGCCCACACTTCATCCAGAGAGATGATATCTTGTGCAATCCAAAGAGAACATAAAATGATTAAAATTATCAGGGGTACATTTTATCCATTTGGATTTATTGCTTTAAAATATGCATATTTTGAACGCAGCAACTATGCTTCTAAAATTTATTCTAAAGAAATGATAATTGATATGCCCAAAGATTTAGCCTCAATTTTATTCATCGCAGCAATTATGCTTTTGTTACATATAGTCCTCCTAGTCATTAAAAAAGAACCTAAGGGAAAATACGATAACTAAACTTATCTAAATTTCATTTGTAGTAGGTGAGCAATATGTTTTATTTTCTTCATTTATATTCCTTTAGTGGGGATATAACTTGAATTTTGCCATAGCTTAGACAATCTAGAGTTACTTAAATAAAACAAGGACTACTGTACTTTCCTCTTTGTCTTAATACTTTGACTAATTAAAAACAAGAAAGAAAACATTTTTCAAATTTTTGATACTACATAGTGCATTTAGATATTACGTAGTGCATATAATATTTAGAATAAATTCTAAAATTCATTTTAGTTTGAAAAACTGTGCCATTGACTATAGACGATATTCAATGATCAAACATATTTCCTGAAAAGGATATCAAGTATGCTAATCTAATTTAACCTCTTATCTGCAGAACACTTCCAAATCAGCATTTAATATTGTTCATAAGGAATATTTTAATGGTGTCCTTAGAAACCCTATTGTCCTCTCAGAAAATGATTGGCCAAAGGGACTTTGACCTGATGAGGTTAACTTTTGTGGCTCATTGATTATTTCCTATTTTATTATAACCATGTAGAAAATTTTCAAGGTAGTAGTGATGGTCATGGCTGCTGAAAATCCTTTATAAAAGATTAATTTTACTCTAACTTCTAGACTGATGATTATTTTTATTATAAATGCTATATTTTAATGTCGGCTCTTTAAATATGGTGATTAATTGGCTTCCCTAACTATATTGCTAGTAATGAAATCAATGGGCAAAAAAACCAAACAGAACATCAATGCCTTGTGCTGAAGTAATTTTAATGTTATTTTCTTGAGACATCAATTAAATAATATTTCCAAAATATTAACCTATGTATTATCATTGTCTTATATTACCCTATTATTATTTTTCTCATAAAATATCCATTATGAGAAAATATATTTTAAAAATATACAAATATATATTAAGCCCCAATGCTAAGCACTTCCAACTCAAGTAAAATATATAACTTCCTAGTTGGAATGGCCTTACCTCTTTTTCTCAAATATAGTCATTTGGATGGAAAAAAGAGGAGAAGTGCTAAGTGCCCAGGGCCCTAGTGTCTTAGTATAAGAATGATCATATACCACACATGGTTCAAATGGAAGAGACTTCAAGAATGTCAAGTATTTTATTCCAAGTTCACTCTTACAGCAGCTGAATGCAAGATAATCAAGTCCCCTTGCCTATAGATATATTCTAAGCAAGTGACAGAGAAGATTAAGCCTGAGTTCTAGGGTTCATGCTAAAGACGATCACAGGGCTCCACAAGCCACATAGAGCCTCAGATGTAGCCTTTAGCCATTATTACCAAAGGAGTTTTTATAGACATAGTCAGAGACTTGTACATGTATTAAAAGTCTTCATTGGACAAATGTAAGTATGTAAAGCATATCACAATGTTGTTGGCTATCCTGGTTTGGTAGCTCCTTATTTTTAGGATATTGGGAGTTTCAAAGGATAGACATATCCCAAATCTCTCAGGAATTTTGAAAGGCACTCAGCATACTCATTGGTTTAGAGACAAATCTTGATTAATTTCATTTTGAATTGTGAAACCTTTTTTAAATTAAGTAAAAATTCTGTGAGTTCTAAGTTTTCAGAGAATTTAGCTGGACTTACAGCAATATTCTTATGATTATTAAAGGCTAAATTTAGCTTCTTAATAATCATATATTCTTGAGTTAATTTCTTCTTCATTGTTGATAAAGTCATGTAAGTATCTATATATCTGGTAACTTACTGTTGAGAAACAGTTTGATACTAGCTGAAGGATAATTGCAGGTTATAGATTACTGAAATAAATTAATAAACATTTCAACTTTCACTGAAAAGAATGTGGTAACCCCAAATTAAAAGTAGGTGGACAATTTAAGTGTTGTGAAAGATCCAGAAACATGAGTTATAAACTGGATGATATTACTCAACTGGCTCGAAAACCTTCACTGTGGCTGGATAGGAGAGTGATGTATTGTTCTTTGTGATTTTTTTTTCAGGTTCAGCCACAGGGAATTTATGAAAGGAACTCTTCTGACTTAAATTGAAGAATTTCCCAAAGCACAGGAAACATTATACTTTGGCAGTCATTAGAGACCTAAGGTAGTCAGTCTTCATTGTCAAATAATCACTGAGCTAACTTTCTCACACACATCTAGTGTTTTGCCTATAGGTAGTGAAACATATTTTTTATAGTCGTAAAACAGACTTCACCCTAGTTGAATTTATATTCCATGGTAGTCAAGTATATTAATAAGCTTACTATACACAACTGTAGAGATAAAATGTCTATGGCATTATAAATAAATTGTCACATATTTTTAATATCAGTCTTTTCAGAATGTATTAGTCCATTTTCTCAATGCTATAAAGAACTACCGGAGACTAGGTAATTTATGAAGAAAAGAGTTTTAATTGGCTCACAATTCCACAGGTTTTACAGGAAGCATGTCTGGAGAGGTCTCAGGAAACTTACAACAGCAGAAGGTGAATGGAAAGCCAGCATGTCCTACATTGCTAAAGCAGGCAGAAGACAGAGAATAAAGAGGAAGATGCCACACACTTTTAAACAACCAGATCTTGTGAGAACTGCATCACAAGACAGAACTAAGGGGTGGTGCTGAACCATTAGAAACCAGTCCCGTGATCCAATCACCCTCCACCAGGTCCTACCTCCAACACTGGGGATTACAATTCAACATGAAATTTGTATAGGGACACAGAGCCAAACCATACCACATAGTCCTCAATTAAACCAAGCAGGGTTGTTCAATTGTGTCAAAGTCATTGTAGAAATAATAGATTTCCTCAGCAAAAGATTCCCAACTTTCTTGGTACTTCATGAACAAATGAAGGTAGCAATGTAACTTTCTTAATACTCAGTAACTTGTAGGAGCTTATCTGAAAAAAAAAAAAGTGCCTCACTCTGTTGAGAAAGGTCTGGAAAGGGTAGCATGTGATGCACACTGTGGAAAGTGATTTGAACCTTTCTCAAAGAACTTAAAAGAGAACTACCATTCAACTCAACAATCCAATTGCTGGGCATATACCCTACGAAGAATAGATCATTTTACCAAAAAGACACATGTACTGGTATGTTCATCACAGTGCTATTCACAATAGCAAAGACATAAAAACAACCTAGGTGCCTATCAATGATGAATTGGACAAAGAAAATGTGGTATATATACAACATGAAATATTATGCAGCTATAAAAAAGAATGAAATCATGTCCTTTGCAGCAACATGTTTGGAGCTACAGCCCATAATCCTCAGCAAATTAATGCATCAACAGAAAACTAAATATCAGATGTTGTCACTATAAGTAGGAACTAAACATTTAGCACACACATACATAAACATGGGGATAATAGACACTGCAGACTACTAGAAGGTGGGGGAGGGGAGAAAAAAGGTTGAAAAACTCCCTATTGGATATTATGCTCACTATCTGGGTACAATATACCCATGTAAAAACCTTCATATGTACCCCTGTATCTAAAATAAAAGTTGAAAATTTTTTATAAAAATAACAAACATGATCATGTTGAAAGTAATGGGTTAACTATTTTTATTTGTATTGAATACATATGGCATTTGCTAATTTGCTACAGTTATGTTCCAATTCATGTACTTTGATCTCTCTTGTAGACAGTATGGTCAGCTCTGGTTGCAAAACTAGACACACATAGACAAGAGGCTTTTCAGCCTGACTTGTTCAATGCTAAGCACAATGGCATGAACAAAGTTGTACTGAAAACTTTATTTGGTAATGCCAAAGAAAATTTAATAAGGATAGTGGCAGATGCTCTTCTGCAGATTACAATTCCATTTCTGCACTTTTTCTTACAGGACTTCCTGACATTTCAAGGTTTTCCCAAGTCTTTCCTTAATAAAGCTTTAACAGATTTACTCAACTTCATTCTAAATCTCATTTCCAATATTTGAAAGGTATAAAAGCCTTTTGAAAAGTCAAGTATACGTTAGTTCACATTAAAATACAACTACTGAAAAAAAAATTCACTTCTCCACATCAGGAAATAAGTATTTTCATCAAAGAGGAAAATGACTTCAGTTTTATTTACAGGTACTGAAAAGTCCAAGTTAGTCAATGGTAATGCTACAATTAAAACTTGAGCTGGATGTGGTATCTCACAGCTGTGATCTCAGCACTTTGGGAGGCCAACACAAGAGGATCACTTCAGGCCAGGAGTTTGAGACCAGTCTGGAGAACATAGAGAGACCCCATCTCTACATCCCTACAAAAATATAAAATATTGGCCAGGCACGACAGTGAGTGCCTATAGTTTCAGCTACTCAGGAGATGAGGCAGGAGGATACCTTGAGCACAGGTGTTCAAGGCTGCAGTGAGCTGTGGTCATGCCACTGCACTTAGACCTGCATAACAGAGAGAGACCATCTCTATGAGAAAAAAAATTAAACCTTGTGTATATTAACCCCCAATGCTAAGCACTTCCAAATCAAATGTACTTCCTTTGAATTTTCCATGAAAAACATAATATTACATGTTGATGTCTCCTTGCATCAGGATGCATCTACCTCATTTCTTTTTTATATAGAATGAAATAATGCTTTGATAGGTAATGGTGTAAGGTACATTTATTAACAGTGCTTAGTTGCAGGAATATAAAATAATGTTAATAACATGAATAAAATATAATTTGGATAGTGAAACTATTATTATTTTTACACATAGATAGCCTTCAATTAGACTGGATAATTGACACTTGATTGCATAGGCCAGAATCTTAGAATAAAGATTATTGATATGAAGATGCCTCAGAGCGAGCTTGGGATACAGTCTGTATACCTCCTTATCTGTAAACTAAAACTACATTTTTAGTTCCATTTTAAAGATCTATTATAATGCACAAATGGTTATAAATTATCTTCTTAAAATCTTCCTGGAATAGAATTTCTAGACGTCTCTTCTAAAAGGTTTATACTTTTGTTTTTTCATATCAAATTTTGGTTGCACTCAATAGAATTTTGTCAATTCCCTCATTTGACCACTGACAAACATGGAAAATAAGGCTTTTTAAAAAGGTAATTTGCACTTCTTATTGAAACTTAGCTTATTTGCTCTAAATATAATGTCATTTAAAAAAGAGTGATGTCACTGTCAAAAACCTGGTTCCATAATTCTTTTAGTATTCCAATAGCCCATCCTGAATATTCCTTATTCTTATATTTGATACTGTATTCCCTAATCCACATATCATCTTCTGATGAACTTTTCTCCACATTTTGTAGTAATTTTTTACATTTCTTTTTACTTCCATGTTGCAAATATTTTTCCCAATATTTGTTTGTTTTCCATAAGCAGTGTTTGTTTTAATGAAATTATATTTATTAAACTTTTTTCTCAATGACTTCAAGATTTTTTGTGTTGGTGAAATGGGCTTTCCTCATCACAATCTTATATTAATTTTTTGTGCTCTTGTTTTGATATGGCTGTAGTTAGCATTATTTCGTTTTGGTCTGTTTATTTTTAAAATTTAGTTCTTTTCTTTAAAATGTGTGTTGTTTGAAGTAAGGGTCTACTCTTAGTTTTTAAATCCACAGTTAATTGTACTAACATTATTGAATACTTCATTTTTTTTAAATGCTCCATTTCAAGTAAAACTATCTTTGCAGATGACATGATCTTATACCTAGAAAACTTCATTGCCTCAGCCCAATAGCTTCTTCAGTTGATAAACAACTTCAGCCAAAGTCTCGGGACACAAAATCAGTGTTAGTATTTCTATACACCAGCAATAGGCAAGCCAAGAGCTGAAAGCCAAATCATGATTGAACTCCCATTCACAGTTGCCTCAAAAAGAATAAAATACTTAGAAATAAAGCTAACAAAGGAAACGAAGAACCACTTCAAGGAGAACTACAAACTACTGCTCAAAGAAATCAGAGATAACACAAACAAATGGAAACATATTCCATGCCCATGAGTAGGAAGAATCGATATTGTGAAAATGCCCATACTGTCCAAGGCAATTTATAGATTCAGTGCTATTTCTATTAAAGTACCACTGACATTCTTCAAAGAATTAGAAAAAGCCATTTAAAAATTGATATGGAACTAAACAAGAGAATGAATAGCCAAGACAATAATAATAATAATAATAATAAAAAGCTGAAGGCATCATGCTACTGGACTTCAAACTATATAACAGAGCTACAGGGACCAAAACAACATTGTACTGGTACAAAAACAGACACATAAAGCAATGGAACAGAACAGAGAGCCCAGAAATAAGACCACACACCTACAACTATCTGATCTTCGACAAACCTGACAAAAACAAGCAGTGGGGAAAGGATTCCCTATTCAATAAACGCTGCTGGGATAACTAGCTGGCCATATGGAGAAGACTGAATGAAACTGGACTCATTCCTTACACCATATACAAAAATCAACTCAAGATGGTCCAAAGACTTAACTGTAAAACCCAGCAACTATAAAAATCCTGAAAGACAACCTAGGCAAAACCATTCAGGACACAGACATGGACAAAGTTTTCATGACAAAGACACCAAAAGCAATCATAACAAAAGCAAAAATTGACAAATAGGATCTGGTTAAACTAAAGAGCTTCTGCACAGCTAAAGAAACTATCATCAGAGTGAAGGGACAACCTACAGAATGGGAGAAAATTTTTGCAGTCGATCCATCTGACAAAGGTCTAATATTCAGCACATATAAGGAACTGAAACTTATAAGAAAAAAGACATTAAAAATTGGGAAAATTATATGAACAGACACTTCTCAAAAGAAGACATACACATGACCAAAAAACGTATGAAAAAAAGCTCACCATCACTGATCATTAGAGAAATGCAAATCGAAACCACAATAAGATACCATCTCACAGCAATCAGAATGGCTATCATTAGAAGGTCAAAAAACAACAGATGCTGGCATGGTTGTAGAGAAAAAGGAATACTTATACACTGTTAGTAGGAGTATAAATTCGTTTCGCTATTGTGGAAGACGGTATGGCAGCTCCTCAAAGACCTAGAAACAGAAATACTATTTGAGCCAGCAATCCCAATACCCAAAGGAATATAAACCATTCTATTATAAAGATACATGTACATGTATGTTCACTGCAGCACTATTTACAATAGCAAAGACACGGTATTAACCTAAATACCCGTGAATGATAGACTGAATGAAGAAAATATGGTATATACACATCATGGAATCCTATGCAGCCATAAAAAGAATGAGATAAAGTCCTTTGCAGGGACATGGATGGAGCTGGAGGCCATTATCCTCAGCAAACTAATACAGGAACAGAAAACCAAACACTGCATGTTCTTACTTACAAGTGAGAGCTGAACAATGAGAACACGTGGACACATGAAGGGAACAACAACACACACTGAGGCCTATCGGAGGGTGGTGGGGGAAGAGGGAGCGCAACAGCAAGAATAGCTAACAATGCCTAGGTGATGGCATGATGCAGCAAACCAGCATGGCACATGTTTACTTGTATAACAAATGTGCATATCCTGCCCATCTACCCCTGAACTTAAGTTTAAATCATTAAATAAATACTCCCTTTCAGGGGTGAAGGATGAATAATTTCTTCACTGAGTTGAAATTACAAACTAAACTTTCATGAAAATGTTATAAATACATTTTACGTGCTATACACTATACTGACTTGTATTCATATAACAGGGTATATTTTTATTTGCTATATAAAATATGTAATATATTATACTTTATACATTTATATTTTATATTTTTTCATATATATGAATATTCACGTATATATCTACTTAGCTCATAGAACATTCTCCAGGATAGACCATATCTTGGGCTACAAAACATGTTGCAACAAATTTTTAAAAGTAGAAATTCTATCAAGTATCTTTTTTAAATTATTAACTTTTGTGAGTACATAGTAGCTGTATATATTTATGGGTTACATAAAATATTTTCACACAGATATATAATGCATAATACTCACATCAGGGTAAATGGGATATCCATGCCCCATTTATCATTTATATTACAAACAATCCAATTGTATTCTTTCAGTTATTTTTAATATACAGCTACATTATTTTTGACTTTAGTCATCCTGTTGTGCTAGCAAATGCTAGGTCTTATTCATTATTTCTGATTAATTTTAGTACACATTAACCATCTCCACATCCTTCCCAGCCACTCAGTACCCTTCCTATCCTTTGGTAACCATCCTTCTATTTTATATATATACATATACACACACACACACACACACATATGTGTGTATATATATATTATTGCACTTTAGGTTCTGGGGTACATGTGAAGAATATATGCATGTTCTTCACATGTACCCCAGAACCTAAAGTGCAATAGGTACATACATGGCAATGTGGTTTGCTGCCTCCATACCCATCACCTATATCTGGCATTTCTCCCCATGTTATCCCTCCTCAACTCCCTACCCTCCACTGTCCCTCCCCTAGTCTCCCCCAACAGACCTCAGTGTGTGATGCTCCCCTCCCTGTGTCCATGTGTTCTAATTGTTCAACACCCACCTATGAGTGAGAACATGCGGTGTTTGATTTTCTGTTCTTGTGTCAGTTTGCTGAGAATGGTGGTTTCCAGGTTCATCCATGTCTCTACAAAGGACACAAACTCATCATTTTTTATGGCTGCCTAGTATTCCATCCTTCTACTTTCTATCTTTATGAGTGCAATGGTTTTTATTTTGTCTTCCACAAATAAGTGAGACCATGCAACATTTGTCTTTCTGTGCCTGGCTTATTTCACTTAACATAATGACCTCCAGTTCTATCTATGTTGTTGCAAATGACAGAACCTCATTTTTTTTTAACCCTAACCAGTTTATTATTTCAAAGAATTGGAAAAACAAAATTTTGCAATTATAGGGGATTAGAAGAGTAAACAAGGTATGCCCCTTCTTTGGAACTACAGATGTATTAAAAATGATTTGTACAAAGAATTTTTAAATCAAAATATAAACTTTAAAAATGAACAAGACATCAGTATACATGGAAATATTAACATTTTTCTTTTTTTTCCATTTTTCCTTCTTTTTTTAATTTTACTTTAAGTTCTGGGGAACATGTGCAGATTTTGCAGGATTGTTACACAGGTATACACATGCCATGTTGGTTTGCTGCTTTCATCCCCCTGTCACCTACATTAGGTATTTCTCCTAACTTCATTCTTTTTACAGCTGAACAGAACTTAATTGTATATAAGTACCATATTTTCTCTTCCATTCATCTGTTAGTGGACGCTTAGGTTGCTTCCAAATATTGGCCATTGTGAATAGTGCTTCAGTAAACATGACAGTACAGATGTCTCTTTGATATACTGATTTTCCATCCTTTGGGTATATACCTAGCAATGGGATTGCAGGGTCGTATGCTAGCTCTAGTTTTAGTATTTTGGGAAACTTCTAAACTGTTCTCCCTAGTGGTTGTACTAATTTACATCTCCACCGAAAGTGTGACAGGGTTCTCTTTTCCCACATTCTCACCAGTGTTTGTAATTGCCTGTCTTTTGAATAAAATTTATTTAACATGGGTGAGATGATACTCATTGTAGTTGTGATTTGTATTTCTCTGATATCAATGATGTTGAGCATCTGTTCACATACCTGTTTGGCAATTTGTATGATTCTTTTAAGAAATGTCTATTCAAATGTTTTGTCCATTTTTTTTTGTTGGATTATTAGACTTTTTTCCCCATAGAGTTGTTTCAGCTTTTTGTATATACTGGCTATTAATCCCTTGTCAGATGGGTAATTTGCAAATATTTTCTCCTTCCGTGGGTTGTCTCTGCACTTTGTTGATTATTTCTTTTGCTGTACAAAGCTTTTTAACTTGACATGATCCCACCTGGCCATTTTTGCTTTGGTTGCCTGTTGCTTGTGAGGTATTACTTAAGAATTTTTTGCCCAGTCCAAGGTCCAGGAGAGTTTCACCAAAGTTTTCTCATAATAGTTTCACTGTTTGAGGCATAGATTTAAGTCTCTATTCCATTTTGATCTGATTTTTATACATGGTGAGAGATAGGGGTCTAGTTTCATTTTTCTGCACCAGTATAGATGTATGAACTTATTTCTTAATTTTCCATTCTGTTCCACTAGTCTATGTGTCTATTTTTGCCAGTAAAATATTTGGTTACTATAACTCTGTAGTATAATTTGAAATCAAGTAATGTTATTCCACTAGTTTATTTTCTCTTTTTGCTTAGAATAGCTTTGGCTATTCTGGCTCTTTTGTGGTTTCATATAAATTTTAGGATAGTTTTTTCTGTTTCTGTGAGGAATATAATTGGTATTTTGATAAGAATTGCATTGAATCTGTAGTTTGCTTTTAACATTTTAAATAATATTGATTCTTCCAAGTCATGAACATGGAATATTATCCACTTTTTTTTTCTGCATCCTCTTCAGCTTCTTTTATCAATGTTTTATAGGTTTCATTGTGGAGATTTTTCATTTCTTTGGTTAAATTAATTTCAAGGTACTTTATTTTATTTGTATTTATTGTAAATGAAATTACTTTCTTGATTTCTTTTTCTGATTGCTGTTGGCATGTAAAAATGCTACATATTTTTATGTTGATTTTGTATCGTGTAACTCTACTGAATTTGTTGATCTATTCTAGCCATTCGTTTGTGTAGTCTTTAGATTTTTCCAAACATAAGATTATATTATCTGAACACAAGATAATTTGACTTCCTTTCCAATTTGTATGTCCTTTATTTTGTTCTCTTGTCTGATTGGTCTAGCCTGGACTTCCACTACTATCATGGTGAAGGTGGAATTCTTGTCATGTTCCAGATTGTAGAGGAAATGCTTTCAGCTTTTCTCAATTCAGTATGATATTAGCTGTGGGACAGTTATATATAACTTTTATGATGTTGAGGTATATTCATTCTATACCTAGATTATTTTAGAGTGTTTATGTTAAAGTGATGTTAAATTTTATCAAATGTTTTTTCAGCATCAGTTGAAATAATTATATGATTTTTGTCCTTCATTTTGTCAATATGATGTATTACATTGATTGATTTGCATATGCTGAACTATCTTTGCATTCCTGGGCTAAATCCCATTAGGTCATGATAAATAATCCTTTTAATGTGTTGTTGAATTTTATTTGCTAGTATTTTGTTGAGGATTTTTGCATCAATATTCATCAGGGATATTGGCCTGTAGTTTTCTTTTTTTTTTTTTTTTTTAATGAGTCTTTGTCTGAGTTAGGGTAATACTAATCTAGTAGAATGAGTTTGGAAGTGCTGCCTCCTGTTCTATTTTTTTGTATAGCTCAAATAAGATTGGTATTAGTTTTTTAAATATTTGGTAGAATTAGGCAGTTAAGCCATTGGGTCCCAAGATTATCTTTGCTGGAACACTTTATTATGGCTTTGATACCATTACTTGTTGTTGGTCTGCTCAGGTGTTGGGTTTCTTCATGGTTCAATTTTGGCAGGTTCTATGTGTTATGTAACTAGTTTATCCATTTCTTCTAGATTTTTCAGTTTATTGAAGTACATATGTTCATAATAACCACTAATGATTTTTTGAATTTCTATTATATCAATTATAATGTCTCTTTTAATCTCTATTTATTTGGATATTCACTTTTTTTTCTTAGTCTGGCTATAGATTTGTCAATTTTGTTGATCTTTTCAAAAACTATGATTTGTGTCATTGATCTTTTGTATTTTTTTATTTCAAATTCATTTATTTCTTCTCTGATCCTTATTATTTCTTTTCTTACCTTTCATTACCTTTAATGGCAAAAACATTAATTACTTTCGCACCAACCTAATATATATTTAGTTTTTCTTCTTTTTATACATAGGTGCTTATTGCTATAAATTTCTCTCTTAGTACTACTTTTGCTGTACCCCATAGATTTTGGAATGTGATATTTCCATTATCATTTTTGTCAAAAAAATTTTTCATTTTTTAAAATTCCTTCATTATCCCACGGATCATTCAGGAGCATAATGTTTAATTTTCATGTTTTTGCATAGCTACCAAAATTCCTCTTGTTATTGATATCTAATTTCATTCCATTGTGGTTAGAGAAAATCCTTGCTATAATTTCAATTTTTAAAAATGTTTTAAGACTTTTTTGTGGCCTAACATATGGTCTATCCTTCAGAATAACCCATGTGCTGATTTCTAAAAAAGTGTATTCTACAGCCTTTGGATGAAATGTTCTGTAAATATTTGTTAGATACATTTGGTCTATACTAGCAGATTAAGACCAATGTTCCTTTGTTGATTTCCTGTCTAGAAGATCTGTCCAATGCTGAAAATGGAGTGTTGAAGTCTCCAGCTATTATTGTATTTGAGGTCAATCTCTCTTTTTAGCACTAATAATATTTGCTTTATATATCTGGGTACTCCAGTGTTGGATGCATGTATGTTTACAATTGTTATATTCTCTTGCTGAATTGACCCCACTATTATTATGTAATAACCTTCTTTGTCTCTTCTTATAGTTTTTGTCTTGAACTCTATTTTGTTTTATGTACGTAGAGCTACTCCTGCTCTTTTGTGGTTTGTTTTGGCATGGAATGTATTTTTTCATTACTTTATTTTCAGTCTATATGTGTCTTTATAAATGAAGTGTGTTTCCTAAGGCAATAAATCGTTAGGCCTTTTTGTTGTTGTTGTTGTTGTTGTTGTTACCCATTCAGGCACTCTATGTGTCTTTATTGTAGAGTTTAGCCCATTTATGTATTATTGATGAGTAAGGACTTATTCCTGCCATTTCATTGTTTTCTGATTGTTTTGTGATTTTCTTTTTCTTTTTTCTTTCCTTCTTGTCTTCCATCTTTTAATGAAGATGATTATCTCTGGTTGTATGATTTAATTTCTTGCTTTTTTGCTTTTTATTTTTTTGTGTATCTATTAGGTTCTCTAGAGGGACAGAACTAATAGTGTGTGTGTGTGTGTGTGTGTGTGTGTGTGTATTCATATGTAGACATGTGTTTATAAAGAAATATTGACTCAAGCAATCATAAGTTGAGGTCCCACAATAGGCTGTCTGCAAGCTGAGAAGCAAGGAAATGAGTCCGAGTCCCAAAACCTCAAAAGTAGATGAGCTGACAGTGTAGCCTTCAGTCTGTGGTTGAAAGTCCAAGAGTGCCAAAGCTGATGAACTTGGAGTTTGATGTTCAAGGGCAGGAAGCATCCAGCATGGGAGAAAGATGGAAGCAAGAAGACTCAGCCAGTCTAGTCTTTCCACGTTCTTCTGACCGCTTTTTAATCTGTCCACACTGGCAGCTGAATAAATTTTACTCACCCAGATTAAAAGTGAGTCTGCCTTTCCCAGTCCACTGACCCAAATGTAAATTTTAGTACAAGTGTATACAGTATTCATTGTGCATTTTTTAACTTGAGGTTACCATGAGTCTTGCAAATACTGTTTGAAAACAGATTATTTTAACCTGATAACAACTTAACCCTGCTTGCATAAACAAACAAGCATAAAGAAAACTAATAAAAACTTTACACTTTAACTTCATCCCCCTTATTTGTAATGTTTTGTTGTTGCTATGTATATGATCTATTTGTATGATTTATATTTATATTCTATTTATATAATTATTTATATGATAATATGATCCATAAATATAATCTATTCATATATTGTTTCTATTTACATCTTATTGTACTGTTTAAATCTTGAAAGTTGTAGTTATTGTTTCTGATTGGCTAATCTTTTAGTCTTTCTACTTAAAAGATAAGAGTATAGTTATCTTCCACAGCACACCACAGTTACAGTGTTATAATATTCTGTGTTTTATCTGTGTACTTCCCATTACCAGTGAGTTTTATACCTTCAGATGATTTTTTATTGCTCATTAACATCATTTTCTTTCAGATTGAAGTACTCACTTTACTTCCCTTAGCATTACTTGTAGGACAAATTTGGTATTAATAAAATCCCTCAGCTTTTGTCTAGAAAAGTTTTTTTTTGTTTCTTTGTTTTGTTTTGTTTTTGACAGGGTCTTGCTCTATCACCCAGGCTAGAGTGCAGTGACATGATCTTGACTCACTGCAGCACCTGCCTCTCAGACTCAAGAAATACTCCCACATCAGCCTTTTAAGTAGCTGGGACCACAGGCACGCACCACCACGCCCAGCTAATTTTTGTACTTTTAGTGGAGATGTGGTTTCACTATATTGCTCAGGCTGGTCTCAAACTCCTGGGTTCAAGTGATCTGCCCACCTCAGCCACCCAAAGTGCTGGGATTACAGGCATGAGCCTCCATGTCTGGCTTCTTCTTCATGCTTTAAGTATATTTTCATCAGATATACTATTCTGTGGTAAAGGGTTTTTCCTTCAGCACTAATATGACATATTTAAATATGTCGTGCCATTCTCTCTTGGCTTGTAATGTTTCCAGTGAAAAGGTCTGCTGCCAGACATATTGAAGCTCTATTGTACATTGTTTCTTTTCTCTGTTTTTTGGATCATTTCTTTTTCCTTGATTTTTGGGAATTTGATTATTAAATGCTCTGAGGTTAAATTTTCTTGGTGTTATATAACCTCTTTATATTTGATTATTGGTATCTTTCTCCAGCTCTGGGAGTTCTCTGTTATTATCCCTTTGAATAAACTTTCTACACCTGTTTCTTTCTCTCCCTCCTATTTAAGTCTAATAACTGTTACATTTGCCCTTTTGAGTCTATTTTCTAGATCTTGTATGCATGCTTTATTCTTTTTATTCTTTTTTCTTTTGTCTCATCTGTGTAGTTTCAAACGACCTGTCTTCACGCTCACTAATTCTTTCTTCTGCTTGATCACTTCTGCTATTAAGAGACTCTGAAGGGTTCTTCAGTCTGTCAATTGTATTTTTCCACTCAAGAATTTCTTGATTCTTTTTAGTTATATCAGTCTCTTTGTTAAATATGTCTAGTAGAATTCTGAATTCGTTCTCTATGTTATCTTGAATTTCCTTGAGTTCCTCAAAACAGCTATTTTGAATTCTCTGTCTGAAAGATCACATATCTCTTTTTCTCCAGAATTGGTCCCTTGTGCCTTTTGTAGGTCTTTGTTATTTGTTGAGGTCTTTTTTTTTTTTTTCTCTCTGGATGCTCTTGATGCTTGTGAATGTCTATCAGTGTCTAGGGCATTTAAGAATTAGGTATTTATGGTAGTTTTCACTGTCTGAGCTTGTTTGTACCTGTCCTTCTTGAGAAGGCTTTCCAGGCATTCATAAGAACTTATGTGTTATGAACTAAGCCTTATCTGCTTTAAGGTGCACCTGTAGTGCAGTAACACTGTGGTTCTTGCAGACTTGTAGATGTACTACTTTGGTGGTCTTGGATAAGGTCAAGGTGTATTATCTGGATTACCAGAAGATACTTTTGTTCTCTTCCTTTACTTTCTCTCAAACAAGCACAATGTCTCTCTGTGCTGGGGCATCTAGAGTGACACAGGCAGCCCCGTTACTACCACCACTGAAAATGTGCTGGGTCAGACATGAAGCCAGCACAGCACCTGGTCTTCCCCAAGGCCTTCTGTAACCACTACCTGACTACCACTTATGTTTGTCAGGACCCTACAGCAGTATGATCAGCAGGTGGTAAAGTCAGTCAGGTTTGTGTTTTTTCCTTCACGGCAGTGAGTTTCACTAGGTACTGGGTGGGCCCAGAGGTGCCATGTGGGAGCCAGGAAATGGTGTCAATAAACAGAAATCTATCTGGTGCTATATTCTACTGCAGGTGAACTGGCATTCAAACCACAAGATACACTCCTTGCCACTCTTGCATCACCTTTCCACATGCAGAGAAGCCTTTTTCTGTGGCCACCACCTCCACAAGTCCATGGGGAGTACTCCTAGGCTACCACCAATGGCCCTTAAGGCCAAGGGCTCTTTAATTAGCTTGTGGTGAATGCTGCTAGGTCTGGGACTTACCATTCAGAGAAGTGACCTCCCCTCTGACCAAGAGTAGGCCACAAAATGCCATCCAATATCCAAGGCCTGAAATCAGGGACCCTATGAGCCCACTTGGTGCTATATACCACTGTAGCTAAGCTGTTACCTAAGGTGCAAGACAAAATACCCTTTACTTTTCCATGTGCTTTTCTCAAGCGGAAGGAATCTCTGACTGTAGCCACCATAGTTGGAAATGTGCAGGTTTCTCCTGACACCAGCACATCTCAGAGTCTCATCCAAGTCTCATAGCATAGTACATGGGTATCTGGCTTTCTCCTGACACCAGTACATCTCAGAGTCACATCCAAGTTTCATAGCATAGTACATGGGTATCACTGCAGATTATTCAGGGCCCAAGGACTCTTTACTCATCAGATGATGGATTCTGCTAGGACTGGGTCCTTCCATTCAAGGAAGCATTTCAGTTACCTTCTGGCCTATAGTGCATCTATTAATGTCATCCAGGAGCTAGGTCATGAAATAGGCCTCATGACTCTACCTGGTGCCTTATACTACTGTGGCTGAGCTGGTATCCAAAATGCAAGACAAAGTGCTCCTTATTCTTCTCTCTCCTCTTCGCAAGTGGAAGGAAGAGCTTTTTTTCTCCTTTTCTTTTTTTTCTTTTTTTTGTAGCCATGAGCTGTGATGCCTGGGGTTGTAACTTCATTGTTCTTAGTATAAAGTAAAGATAAAAATTTTAGGTTATGATATCATGATTACCTATGATATCCTAATTTTTACACATTATTTTATACATTATATGAATATATCAAATTATTACATATACTGTCAAAATATGTACATCTATTACATATCAATAAAAATTATATTAAAAAAGATTTATATAATATGTGGCCTTTTGTGTCTGGTTTCTTTCATTTAACATAATGCTTTCACGATCCATCCATGTTGTAGCATGTATCAAAACTTCATTTTTTTATAGCTGACACTATTCCGTCATATGAATATACATCATTTTGTTCATCCATTTGTCAGTTCATGGACTTTGAGCTGTTTCTACCTCTTGGCTACTATAAATACTGTTAATATGAACATTCGTGCACAAGTTTTGTGTGAACATAATTTTTCAACTCTCTGGATGTATACTAGGGGTCAAATTGCTAGGTCATATGGTAACTATGTTTAGGTTCTTTAGGAAATACAAAGCCATTTTTCAAAATGCGCTGTTCACATTTTCACTAGCAATATATTTTATCTGGAAATTATGTAAATTTCAATTTCTTCATATCCTCATCAACACTTGTTATTGCCCCTGGTTTTTATTCTAGCAATTCTAGTGGGTATAAAGTGGTATTTCATTGTGTTTTCAAATTGCATTAACCTAGTGACTAATGGTGTCATCTTTGAGTATCTTTTCATTTGTTTGTTAGCCTTTTGTGTATTTTCTCTACAGAAATTACTTTTCAAATATCTTGTGCATTTTAAATTTTTATTTTTTATTAATATTATTTTTAATTGATAAATTCAAATTGTGTACATTTATGGGGTACAGTGTGATTTTTTGACATATATACATAATGTGGAATGATTAGATCAAGCTAATTAATATATCCGTCACCTCACCTACCATTTTTTGTGATGAGACACTTGAAATTTACTCAACTATTTTGAAATACAGGATACATTATTATTTACTAGAGTCACCCTGCTATGCAATAGATTTCAAAAACTTTTTCTTCCTGTCTAACCAATTTCTCCCCATTTCCTCCACCCCCCAACCCTCTGGTAACCAACATTCTATTCTCTACTTTTATAAATTCAACTTTCTTAGATTCCACTTATAAGTGAGATCATGCAGTATCTGTATTTCTGTGCCTGGCCTACGTCACTTACCGTAATGTCCTCCAGGTTCATCCATGTCATCACAAGTGACAGACTGCTGAATTGTATTTGTGTGTGTTGTGTGTTTGTGTGTGTATCACATTTTCTTTTCATTCATCTGCTGGTGGAAACAGGTGTTAATTTCATATCTTAGCTATTGTGAATAATAGTGCAATGAACATGGGCATGCAGATATCTCTTCAACATATTGATTACAATTTCTTTGGCTCTTTACCCAGAAATGGAAATGCTAGATTATATTGTCAACTTTCTAAAACATTGTGTTATTTGATTTTTTTATTAATGAGTTGTAATTGTACTTTATGTATTATAGATACAGGGTCCTTTTTTAATATATGATTTTAAAATATTTTATCTTATTCTGTTGGTTGTCTTCACTTTCTTGATAGTAAAGTTTTTAATTTTGATGAATCCCAGTTCTTCTATTTTTTTTGGGTTATTTGTGTTTTTAGTTTCATAGTAAGAAACCATTGCTTTATTCAATATTGCAAAGAATTGTGTGCATATTTTCTTTTAAGAGTTTTATCCTTTTATGTCTTACAGTTAGGGATTTTTTTTATCGCTTTTGAGTTTTTTAAATACTGTATTAGACCAAATTCATTTTTTGCACATAAATATCCAGCTGTCACAGCACTGTTTGTTGAAGACTCTTCCCATTTAATTGTCTTGGCATCCTGTGGAAAACCAATTGACTATAAATGTACAACTTTACTTTGGAACTCTTAATCCTATTCCATTGATCTATATGGCTAATCAAGACAGTAGCTTACTGTCAGTAGCTACTGTCTTGATTACTGTACAGCTGTATAGAAAGATTTTGAAATCAGAAAGTATATTAATATATTAATTAATAAAAACATATAAATATATATAGTGTATTTAAATTAATTTGTGTAACTTCTTTGACCAGCGGAAATGTATTCAAATGATCTCTTTCATCCTTTAGACATGATCGGATTAGTCATGTATTATTCTTACTTTGTAGTATAAGAAGAGTTGCTCAACTAAATTCGTACATTTTCTAACCCAGACCTATAATCTGTTGTTTCTCCAGGTGCTCTGTTTCTTTTTGGTGGAAAATGGTATTTAGACTCCACAATCTGCACACCTATAAAATTTACTCGTACTGATCACTGTTTCTACAACTTTCAATGGACAAAACAAGAAATATTATTTAGTAAAAATATGTCTCAGTAGATCATATAGATACTTTGGACCTTATTAACCTTAAATCTAACTTTTCCTTCTATCATGTCCAAAAATCTCAGTTTTCAAAGCAAAAGTTATTTATTTGATTTGTTCAACACAACATTCTCCATAATCTCAGAATAATTATCATAACAACATTGTGAACATTGGAAGAGTTTCTGGTTTCAGCACCTCCTTTAACTATGTATACAGTAAGATCACTGTGTCACAGCTATGTGAAACGGTTCCTACTTATGTAGTTATGCCACCAACATGATAAAAATTTAGGTACACTTGTTTTATTAATTTTTTTAATTAACAGTTTTATGATTACATAAAATATATATCTCCTTTAGAGAAATGACTCCAAATCTATTAAACAGAGTACAGCATAAGAATTTCACCTTCTACCCAATCCTCTCTACCTACTGCTACCCTCACCCATATTTTTTTTTGTAATTTTATGGTTTATCCTTCCATTGTTTTGTTTTTTCATAACAAGCATGTTTATTCATATAAGTATTAACATATTATGTACATTTTTATTCATTTTGCTTCCTTTACTTAATGCATTCTGAAGATAATTTTGTAAGTCTACTTAAATTTATTGATACGATCATTATTTTATACTCACTTTTGTCATGTTGGTTGGTTGTTTGACACAGGTCTTGCTCTGTCATTCAGGCTGGACTGCAGTGGCATTAACATGACTCACGGAAGCCTTGACTTCCTGGAGGATCTCTTGAGATCCTCCTGTTTCAGCCTCCTGTGTCTTTGGAACCACAGGTACCTGCTACCACAATTGTTAAATATTTTGTAGAGACAGGGGCTCTTTATGTTTCCTAGGCTTTGAACTCCTGGACTCAAGCAATTCTACCACCTCAGCCTCTCAAAGTGCTGGAATTACAGATGTGAGCCACACTATCTATCTTGTATATAGATACCTTTTGCTCTGCAGTATATTTTATTCTAGTCTCTTTTTATTTCTCTCTTAGTATAACTTTTGGTATTTAGGAAGTTTGTGATTTTGTTCTAAGATTTTTATCACTTTGGGATTATATTTTTGGAATCACAATGAATTCAGAGCTTAATTTGGAAATAACTGATTTATTTACAATACAGAGCCTTCCTATCCATGATCATTACATATCTGTTTATCTATATCTTTTTTTAAGTCTTTCAGCAAAATATAAAAGTTTTATATTTTCCTTAAGTTCTTCATATGGACATTATTTAGGTTTCTTCCATAGGATTTTACTAATGCTAGTTTCTGATGCAATTATTAATGAGATTTTCCTCTACTTCACTTTCTAATTGGTTATTTCTGTCACAGTTAAGCTATCTATTTTGTATTTTGTCATCTTACTCAACTCTCTTTCTAGTTCAGTTTAATTAACTTATTATTATTATTATTATCATTATTATTTGAGATGGAGTCTCGCTCTGTCACCCTGACTGGAGTGCAGAGGTGCTACCGTGGCTTGCTGCAACCTCCGCCTCCCGGGTTCCAGTGATTCTCCTGCCACCGTCTTTCGAGTAGCTGGGACTACAGGCACCTGCCACCACACCAGGCTAATTTTTATATTTTCGGTAGAGATGGGGTTCCACCATGTTTGCCAGGCTGGTCTTGAACTCCTGACCTCAGATGATTCACCCACCTCCCAAAGTGCTGGGATTACAGGCTTGAGCTACCACCAAACAAGGCCTAATTTGCTTTTTATTTTGAGATACTTTTAGGGTAACATGGAATAATAAGAAATAATGCACAGAGATCCTTGTATCCTTTACTCAATTTTCCCTAATGAAAATACTAAAAATTCTAAAAAATAGTTTTCTTACAATTTAATTACACTTTTGCAAATTCTATTATTATGGCAGTTCTTTTTCAGTGACTGTCTACATATATATTTTATCATCTAAAACAAATCTAAATAACTTATTAAATTGTCTCGGTACATTCTGGGTAATTATTGACTATGGAATTTCAAATTTTAAATGATATAAATTGAAATATAAATAGGCAAAAATCTGGCATAATTTCCATGCTATTCTTTTGAACTAATAAATGCAAAACAAAGCATTTGACAGTTAGGCAGGAACCTGCTAATGTCTGAAGTATATAGACTGTATTATAAATCTAATTTTTAATTCTTAAATAAAATACAATGCATGATTCACATATTACCTGCTCACCAAAAGGTCATCATGCTCAGGAATGACTGGAGAACTCTCTAATGGTTGTTAGATATTTGTTCATCCCAGGAGACAAATACTTTTGCAACCATAAATGCTCAATAGGAAGCTAAAAATACTGCTTTCATATTGACTTGGTGGGCATGCTTCATATTCTGACAGCTGCCTTTCTTTCTCAAAAATGACATACTGACAACATATGCTAAATGCATTGAGATGTGAATGGAATATATACAATTTGTACTGAATTCATTATGTCTCCAGATGCTTTCATTTAGAAAGAAACATACAAGTGTATTACTATTCATTTTAGGCATGTATTGGTATATTTACATTAAAAATAGAAATTAACATAAATTAAGCAATCAAGTCTAAAAGAGTGCCATTTGGTTGAAACCTTTGAACAGCTTTCATTTTGCCTATCATTTCCATTTTGCAGACATCAATTTTGGTATCACAACATACTAACTAAACAAAAAGGAATATTCTTTTTATATTTTTCACTATAAGAAATGTCACAGAATAACACCTATAGAAATAAATGAAGAGAAAAACTTCTTTCAATTATATCTACAATGTCCCAACATTTGTATACATTTAAACTTACTTTAGTAAAGACGATAAGATTTTTACAAGAATGTAACCAACTTTGCATAAATGTTATGCTCCTCTATGCTTCCTGCATAGATTTTTAAAAATTAAATATGGAGAATCAGAACCTATTTTCATCTAATAATTAATCTTATATACATAACGATTTTTTTCATGGGCTAAAATTTTATCAACAAAAATGCAAATTACGTGTTTGATCAAAAATACATGCATATTCACAAATGTCTGGTCCTCAAGAGAATATAAGATAATAATATAAAGATGATTTGTTCATCCTACAAAGATTAAATACTTAAAATGCTTTCGAAATTATGAAAGTTTATTTTAATCTTCAGTCATACTACATTTTTCTATAATTTCTAGATCAGCATTAATAGAAATATAATGTGAGACACAAAGGTAAATTTAATTTTTTAATATTTATTTTTAAAAGTTTAAAAGAAACATAAACAATAATTCCAATAATACATTTTTATTAATCCAATATATTTAAAATACTATTTTAACATTTAATAAATATTCAAACATTGTCACTGAGACTTTTTCTATTGTATTTGTCATGCTTGCTCACCGAAATCTGGTGTGTATTTTACACTTTCAACATATGTCAATTCAGACTAGTCCCATTTCAGGTGCCAATAGCCACATGTGACTAGTGGCTAGTATACTGGATAATTCTAGATGAGGCAGATGATTATGCATTATGCAGACTATGAATAAAGCAAATTATAAGGTACAGAAGGTGCCAATGTCACCTCAAAATAAACTGCACACAGTACACCAATAGCAAGGTATACAACTTTACTGAATATAAATCAGCTTAGAAATCAACAAAAGTATTTTCACACATAAACCAACAAAACAAAAATTGCCAGACATTTAGTGCCACCCTTAGAATCACACCTTCAGCCACAATTTAATTTGTCCACTTTAAAAACATGTAGAGGTTATGGAAAGAAAAGAAAAGTTATATTTGAAAATCTTAAATTGTTCAAATATTAAAAGGTTTTTTTTAAACCCTGTTTCAAAAGTAAGCAGAGTTTGGCAAAATTTTTTTGTAAAGGGACATATATTAAATATTTTAGAGTTTTATGGCCATACGATCTCCATCATAACCACTCAACTCTGCAGTAGGAGTGGGAAAAAAGCCACTGACAATATGTAAACAAATGCATGTACCTGTGTTCAAGTGAAACTTCATTTACAAACAACAGATGGTGGGGCCATAGTTTATCACCTCTGGTTTAGACTACTTTCCTTGCAAGTAAAAGAGTTCAAACTGTGGCATATTTACTGGAAGTAGCCGGGGAAAAAAGCTTAGTCCAGGTGTTCAGAAGATGTTATCAGGAACCTGTTTTTCTCTCTGCTTCTTGGCCATTTGCCTCTCCAGGTTGAATGCTCTTACTACTTATGATCTCAGAAGGTGAGATAAAAAATTGCTGTCCTCTAGCAACTGTATCAGTTCTTGAAAAGATACTGAGGCCTTCCTTAAGCCATTTTCCTGTCCTTGGATCAATCAACATTCCAGGCTACTGACTGCTCAGCCAGGCTCATATGCCCACCTCTATCAAAGCAGAAGGAGAGACATTTGATTGCTAGATTAGCTAGATGAGAGAGAGGCAGGAAACAAAAGGCAAAAAAAGAAAGAAAAAAAACCTCATGTAATTTATGAGAAAAAAGAGAAGTATGCAGCAGGGATAAATTACAGTGTTCACCATGATGGTTTTGCTTACTTTTGAAGGCAATTGCTAAAGACAATAGTGCTCAAAAGCCTAATGGCTTGAAACGAAAGTCTTTAATAAATATATATATGTGTATATATATATATATATAAATGATATATTAATGACAAATTGGAAGCTACTCACCAATATCATCATATCTCAGGACATTCTCATTAGTGACCTTTCACTCCAGTGGAAACAAGGGACTACTAAGAGGAAGGAAAACTTTTTCATCTAAAAGCATCAGGCACCCAAGTAGGATAGAAGACAAACCCAGATTTTAGGTATAATAATAGCCTCCTGATAAGCAAAAGACAAATGTACAGAGTATAACAACAGATACCCAATGGTACATACTGTAGGAAAATCACCAGAGTGGAAATTTCTAAGGTCAAAAAATAAGTCATATGATCTAGATCAAGGGAATGTATCCTGGCTCAGGTCATCGGCAATTGAAAGAATGTAATTCCAGCCTTACAGCATTTGTGTTGCCATTAAGGTTTCTAAAACATGGTTTCAGATACCAGAGACAGAAAGAAAAATGAATATTGGGTTTCAGAATAAACACTATGGTATCAAGTGCTGCTGGACGTAATGCTACCAACTAACAACTGTCATCCCGGAGTTCCTTTACTGTCTTCCAGCCAAGGTCAAAATTTTCCTGACATATGAGACAAAGCGGTACCTAAAGTGAATGATTGATTATTCAATGAGGGAAGAAGACACAGAAGCTAAGAACAAGGTAGAGTCTTAAGACTAGAGGATATTTTTTAAGATTGTAAAGAAAGTGTCTACTCTTGGAAATAGTTACCTTTTAATTTTTAATGATAATTTAAGTTCTACAGGCAATAAATAGAAATTTGTTAGGGGTTTGAAGCTTATCTGTAAAAGCAATATTTAACTGTTTTTCAGGACATATTTCTAGGTTGTATCCTGGTACATAATAGAAATGGAAATATTTTCTATGGTACAAGGCTGAGAAAATAAAGCTTCAATATCATAGAAAATAGTTTCCATTTTAACCACACACAGTTAGCATCGTCTGAACTGCTGTAATAAAGAGACCTCGAAATATAGTGGCTTACATATGACAGGATGTCTTTTTCTCTAACATAACCCAGAGTAGAGCGGTCTGGTCACTAAGTTTCTGCAAGTTCCCAGGCTGTCAGGAGAGCTCAGCCAACTTCAACATTCATTTCTATCGCTAAGTCCAAGGAAACTGCCCATTGTCACCTGTCTTCAGTCTGTGAGAAGCAGAACAGACAAAAGAAATTAAGAACAAGCAGTTTCTTAATACGGAAGTCACAAGGAGGAAGCATTATGTATCTTGTCCAGTTCTATCTCATGGTGAGAGCTTTCTCATGTGACCATCCGTAGCTGGGTAGCTAAGGAGAGATTGAAGTGGGTTGGGATTCTCTTAAACAAGAAGGAAGACTGGATGTTGGAGCTTGATTAGCAATATTTGCTACCAATTATTCATACCTTTATCATGCATTTAATAAGGAGTTAATGGGGGTCAATTACCACTCGAAACGTTTAAAAATGATTTTAAAGAAATAGAATGTAGCTTTTGGTCTTGAGAAACACATGTATAGGGAAGATGTCCATGGAAACAATGTTAGAAAAGTAACTGTATTTTTTTGGAGTATGTATATGAAGTTCTCTGAGCACAGGGATAAAGCACTATTGTCCACATGAGAATACTCAAGAAAGGATTCCTGGTAGAAGTAGTGTAGTGTTTGAACTGAATGATTTAAAATGATTGAAAGTTTACTAGGTAAAGCAAAAAGGGGTGCTTTGGTCAGCAAAGGCTAAAAGGAATACTGGCTTTGGGGAACAGGGAATAATCTTTTATGGGTAGATCTATTCAATGTGTGTGTATGTATTGGTAGATCTATTCTGTGTGTGTGTGTGTGTGTATGAGCACATGCACTCATGTGTATGTGTGTGCACATGGATATATATTTGTGTTAAAGCAGAGAAGTGGAGGGAATGATAAATGAGATAATATGAGTCAAAAGGTATTCAAGGACCAGATTATGAATGGCCTTGTGAGGAATTTGTAGTTGATTATGAAGCCATTGCAGGATTTTAAGCAAGGGAGTGATGTGGTTCATTGACATTTCAGAAATTTCATTTCGGTTGAAGACATCTCTTACAAAGTCTGCAAGGGAAGAAATGGTCTTCATTTTGATGTAATTCAACAAATATTTATTGAACACTGTCTTTGTGCCAGACCTATTTCCTCACTGTCCCCCTAGAGAAGGTCAATTTTCTGTGAAATCAAAAGACAGAGAAATTAAATTTGTTGCCTGAAAACATTTCCCAGTGTGACAGGTTCGCTCTTGGGACATACCCTAGTCTTTAGAGGACAGAAAGGGTGAAGGAGAGCGGATCCTGAGTAAAACATAGTCTTTCACTTATACTGGTTTCCAGTTTCAGCCCCATTGAGTTATCATAGCAGGCTCATCAGATTCTCATGTAAACAAACAAAAACAAAACAAAAAACTTCCAGCAAGGATACCCCACTAGGTTTCAGACATGACTGAATTCCAAGGGTGAGCGAAATTAAGAGGGAATCAATAAAAGCATCATATCTTTTCAGGAAGTTGGTCTATCACCACGAGAGCAGTTCTGAGTTTCATGGCTGGATATCATTTTATTTATTGTGACTACAGAAGAAATGATAGTATCAGATGCCAGGAAATTACTATTCTCATTTACTTAAGAAGAGAACCAGCACCACGGTTTCACATAATCTGTCACCACTCTTTATGGGTGAAAAAAACTTGAATCAGGAGTTTTACCACTGTATAATTAGATCTGGCTAGATATATTTCAAACTATTTATTTCTATCTGTTGTGTAAAACCTTTATTCTACTTTCTAATGACCTCAGTCAACTCATTAAAAATATTACAGTAATGAAGATATTAAAATACAAAAAAATGATGTCAAACTTCTGAAAATACTCTCCAGAATATTTATTTTCACCACCAGATGGCATTATCTAGTTTTTTGTAGGATTAAAAAAAAAACTACTAGCATAATACCATAGCAAAGTATTCAGAATAGTTTAATATGAGTGGATGATCTTGTCTCAAACAAAATCATCAAAATAATGAATTAATGCCCGTCCTTTGTTCCAGCACCATCCATCTGTACATAATGTTGCTTCCTTTGAAATCAGTTGAAGATTAAATATGTATAAGGTACACACTAGGGGGCACTGAGAAAGGAAAATAGAGCCACATAGCCCATGTTTGGAAACAGATGGTTCGAAAGTGAATAAAGGTAATTAATAATAACGGTGTCTTGCCTGCATGGAGCAGCTGTCCTCCTCAAAACTCAAGAGCTTCTTTCATTATCTCATTTATCCTCCCAACACCTAGTCATGACATCAAGAATGGAATGGACACATCTATTTGTTTGGTTTGGTTTTGGAATTTATTTTTTTACCTCCATACAGTAATAAACCTTTCTGACACAACAAACCTACATAGTTAGATGGTTACAATTGCAACATATGTAAATACCTTGCAGTTATTCTAAATAATGGAACTAAAACTTTAATATCACAAATATATAAAATTGCTTGAGCTTGTGGGGAAGGAAGGTAGAATAACTTGGAAATATCTGTTATAGAAATTCAGACCCAAGAGTGCTACTCTGTGTGACAGATAGCTTTTTAAAATGTGGATTGAGATTGAAATGTGTTATTCATATAAGATTTGAACTAGAATACAAGGTATCTGATTACTAAATTAGATATTATTTTTGTTCGATTTTTTCCCCCACTAAACTATACTACTTTCTTTCCAGGATCCCAAGTCTTGTGAATAGTAAGTGTCCTACAACCTTGTTTTCTAAGAAACATTAGAACTTGAAATCATAATTGTTTACATGTTAATCTAAGGAGAGTTTTAATTTTTTAAACATCTATTTACTGATAAGTTGTTGTCTGATAAGAGTATGCCAGCTTGGGAAGAAATAATTCTTTAAAAGGTAAATTTAAAATGTCAGTACTTTAGAAGAAATTAAAACTTATGTCCCATTATGTGCTAAAACCCTGTCTCAAAAAGCACAAACTATAAGTGTTAGATTTCTATCAGAAAAGAGTGGAGTAGGTACAAAACTCCTTTTTTAAAAAATGCTAGCTAGATCATTTGATCTGTAATCTTCTTCCTACTTTTCACTCCAGCCCCATTTTCTCCTTCTCCCAAACCTACCAGTGTCTCCAGCTGATGAGGACAGTCATCAATTACTACGTGTTTTTTTCTCCTTTATTGAACAGAGATCATAGGATGCCTCAAAGGGAGTAAAAACCTTCAGAATCAATGTCCAAGAGATACAGCCTTCTTCCCTTAGGCAAAGACCTTGAAGTTATTACTAGTTCCTACAAAGATTTAATCCATTATTTTCAAATGGTATTATGATTTCTTTTTCTAATTCTATAGGTCCCTTCTTGCAATGGAATTGCAAGAGAAGCAGTATTTCCCCATAAATCACAGTATCTATTACCTCCCTTTAACTCTCTTCCCTTTAATAGCTGCCAGTTCTGAGTACAGCTTGTGTGATATTATTGGCATGTGAATGACCTGTATCACAGAAACCTCAAGAGACATTAGGATTTCTGGGACATGAAATCAGTGCCAGTTTAACAAGGAATGTCAAAGAAACCCAACTCACCCAAGGTCTACGTGAGATTTAGGCTAGTTCTTTGGCTAATTGCCGGTCTGATGAATCTTTGGAATGACCTGGCAGTCCAGAACACTTTGTAAGCTCTTACTAATTCTGGGAGAGTCGTGTTCTAACCCACAGTCATTCTTTACATCTCTTGATTAGTTATTGACCCTACTTGCCCCATACAATCTCAAGTCTTTACCCCTAGCCAACACATGAAATTATTCATCATTCAAAAACCTTGTATTAATGCTCTACTATGTTGCAGGCACTATACTCTCTATATAAAACATAATAAAAATAATAAAACTTAGATTCTCAAGGAGCATAGATTCTAATGACTTCTGGGGGAATATTGGATAGTAACTGTCAGGTGAGAGAAGTGTTGAGTAACCTAGATATGAGAATAGGCGTTCTGTAGGGCTCCAATCTATTCTTTTTAAAGCTGTTTAATTTTCTACTTAAAATTCAGAGCCAACGGGTACTAAAGAAAAGAGTGTGTTGTTAGATGAGCTCAAATTCCATGATTTATATTTATTCTTGGGTGACATAGGTAAGTTATTTTAATTCCCTCAGCTTTCCTTTTCTCATCAAGTGCATGAAGATAAACAATGACTACTTCACCAGATGGCTAGGAGGATTTAATGAGATGGTATCTGGGAAGTACTTATCAGTATACCTGGCCTTCTACCAAACGTCCCCTAAGGACATTTTAGGGTCAGCATTTATTGAGCAACGCTTTTTGAGACCGGGATCTTTTCCAGGTAATTGTTCATATTCCATCTCCCTATTTCTACGTATCAGCTTGGAGGTAAACCTTATTATTCTCATATCAAAAGGAGACTCAGAAAGGAGGCTTGCCTAATGTCACACAGCTAGCAAGTTGTGAGGCTAAACTCAAAATCATGAGGCTAAACTCAAAATCATGTATTTTCATTTCAAGCTCAGGGTTTTTCCTTCATACATTTTCAAGGAACACAACATTGTCTTGGAAAAGACATTTCCCAGAGGACTTTCACAGGTGCTCAAAGTTATTTAGTCCAGTTCTGCAACCCCACAGGTGAAGGTTGTGCTGCTGAAGCCTGCCCTTGTCAGGTTTATGTAGGGAAGATAGAATAAAGCCTCCCTCAAGGTAAGGCAGAGAGCATTTATGCTTTTCCCCATAGAGCATATGTTCTCACAGTCTGTGGAATAAGAAGAATTGAGTTGATTGTTCTTTGTGCAGTAATGAGATGGGTGGGGTACCCAAAATTATTGGTACCTCAAATGTGATGGAGCAATTGGCATAGCTAGATACATGGAAGTATTTCTCTGTGCCTGTTCTTTAGAACAAACTCTCAAAGGAGACAAAAGCTTCAGCATGAAAGGCGAGAGAACAATCAACAAATGCCAGAAGCCTGTCAAAGGACTGGGAAACCTTGAAGATCAGCTCTTAGCTCTGAACTAAGCTGTTCTCTGAACTAAAGCTGTTCTCTGAAATAAGGCCAGCATTCTACCTGAATTTGCCTTTAGAGATGAGTCACATGATGAAAGGCAGATGTGTCCATTTATCATTAATGAACTCAGAATCTGGTACTTATGTCAGTAAATGTCTTGATTCAAAACAGGATTGGAAACAGAATATCTAATTGGTAAATTATCAGCTGGATTTATTTTAGCACTGTAAATTCACCATCCATCATTCATGTGCCAAGAACTACCTGGTAACAGTTTTCATTCATCCACCTTAGTGGGTTGGAGAATACTAATTGCTCTATTTTTTTTCACTTTTACTTAGCATCCTATTTCCCAACTCTTATCTATCATTGATAAAATTTTTAATTTAGTGAACATGAAATTTAATTCTAAACTCAGTGTAATATTTTGCACATACATTAGCAATATATAACATTCTTTGGGACTCAGGAAATATTTACATTTTAGAAATATTTTTCTATGCATAGATGGTTTGAAATCAATGTCCTTAAATATAAGCAATTAAATAATGAGATATTCTGCTGCTCTTCAGAATTTTAACTTTATTTTCCATTTTTTTGGTAGAATTTGAGGCATTGCTGATTAGTGTGTGTGTTTGTGTATATATGTGTATGAATAACAGGGATCATAAAGTATTAGATTCCCAAATATTTCTGGAAAAAATAATTATATATTTAATATATCTTTGTTTACTCCCAAATCATGGTTTTTACAATGCTGTTCTCAACTACTCTTGACCCAGATTTTCACCTTAGTTGCCTCCCTTGAGTACTCCCACATCAGGCCATACATATTTCACTTTAACCCTTTTTTAAACTCAGAACTTGGACTGTCACAATTTTCCGTTCCCAGTGCCATTTAGGAATCATGGAGGAACACCTTTTCTTGCCTTCTCATTTCTAAAGATCCTGATGCCTTCCAAAGATGCTGCTTTGGCCTACCACCTTCATAAACATCTGTCAATTACCTTCATAATGACAAAGCTGCCTTCATCTATAACTTTCATAAACTTCTCCCACCTTTCTAGATAACATTATACCGAACACACATTTTTTTCTTCCCAATCCTCAACATTTGTCATCATCCTAAGTAACAAAAAATGTATTTACAAATTATGAGCCACCTGAATATCATGCTACTCATGCCCTTCCTTTCATCAATGACATGCATCTGCCTCTATCTCTGGACATTTACATTGCAGAGGGATCACATCTAAAAATACTATACTACAACCAAGATATCAAGTTCACTGCATTTCTTTTTCTGACAACAGCCTCTTTCTCCTGACAACTAATAGAACTCCTCCCTCACTTGCTTTGCAATCACTCCACCACCTACACTTTACTCCATTCTTGATGTCCTTTTGGCTTTACTTGGTCCTTTTGTCTACTGAATCTGTGGGTTAACTTTTGTAGAGATTCTCCTCTTACTTAAACTATCCAACAATATGCTAAGATCCATGAAGTGCACAAAAAATGTTATATGTAATCCTTGTTCACAAGCAGTTTACAACTTAAGAGAGAGGATAAGAAATTCATGTGTGGATGTTTCTACTTATTTCCTTTTCAAAGTAATGTCAATAACTTTTACCTTAATTTCCCTCAGAGTTAACACAGTCTTCTTTCCAGTCATTTGGCTTCTTAACTGTAAACTCCATCTTCACACTTCAAAATACTTATGCCTGAAGTATAGAGAACTGGGGAGAAACTACTTCAGCTGTCCGCTTATAGGGATCTTATAAAATGTTCTTGCATCCATC
Organism: Plecturocebus donacophilus; assembly: GCA_004027715.1. NCBI lineage: Eukaryota > Metazoa > Chordata > Mammalia > Primates > Pitheciidae > Plecturocebus > Plecturocebus donacophilus. The sequence continues at coordinate 72,056 of PVKP010001238.1, forward strand.
TGGAAAATATTTTTCCTTAATTATTTTGAATACTGTCTTTCAATTTTGTGGCAAATTTAAAATTAATTAAGAACTGATTAGTCACTTGTGATGACTAATTTTATGTTTGAACTTGTTTAGGTTGTTGTGCCCAAATTTTTGATCCAACACCAGTGTACATATTCATATGAAAATATATTTTAGGTATAATTAACATTTAAGTTGGTAGACTTGAGTAAAGCAAATCACCCTCCATAATGTGGATTGGTCTCATCTAATCAGTTAAAGGCCATAAGAGGTCTATCAGGGAAGAAGGAATTGCCCTAGCAGGCTGCCTTCAGCGTGGAGCCACAACATCAACTCTTTCCTGGATTTCCAGCCTGCTACGCAGATTTTAGAATTGCCAACCCCCAAAGTCACTGAGCCAATTACTCAAAATAAATCTCTTGAAATGTGTATATATATATATATATATATCTCAAGATAATATATAGATGAAGATACATATCTCAAAATAATATAAATATATAATAGCAAGATAATATATAGATATATAGACCTTATTTGTTCTAGAGAAACTTGACTAAAGCACCACATTATATTGTGTGAGTAGCCCATATAAAATAATGTTTTTTTATACAGAAATCTTTTTTGTTATGAAATCATCAAGAAATATTCGGCTGCTTCGTTTGTTTCACAAACCAACAACATAATTCTCATTTTTAAATTTCTATTAAAAACAGAAAAATCTAATTGCAGCATTTATAATCAAATATTTGGCAAAATTTAGTGTGTTGGTTTCATTTAAATAAGCTGAATTAACTGTTGCTTCTCCTTGGGTAATGGGATTATCAAGATAAGTACAGAGTTTCAAATATGGCAGAAAGTGACTTACAATTAGAACTCAAAGTTTCACATCAATCTCCCACCTATACATTAATTCAACAGTGAATTACATACATCTATTTTTTTTTCAACAAATTGTCTGGCTTCTGTTTTGATTTTATGAGACAAAAAGCACCAGAGCAACATTAACACGTAGAGAAGATATTTTTCACTGCTTGCTTACCATGCCAGTCACCTTCAGAATAAAACAGATAAGGATTTGCTAGTCTAAGGGGAAACATGGCTCTAACTCAATATTCATTTCTTAGGGTTGGAAGGACAAAGGACACATTGTGTCTTGGGTGTCTTTTTGTTGTTGTTATTGTTATAACACAGTGGGAAACTGATCATAGCTAATACTAAAAGAATCATGTTAGTAAAATGAAATGTTACTGGAAACAGAACAGATCTCATAGAAGATGAAAGGGCAAGACATCAAGCCACGATAGGAGACTTGGGAGAAATTTAATGAGTTCAAGTCTGTAGTGCCTGATTATCTTCATAATCAGATGTTTATGAAATTATCAGAGACATTATGGGTCAACTAGCTGTTATTTTTAAGAGCTTGAACAAGATTGGACAGGTTTAAGAAGGCTCAAAAGAACCTTCTGCTTCTGCTTCAAAAAGGAAAATGCAGTAATAACATAAAAAATATAAAGCAAAAAGCTTAGCTGGAAAGAATAGTGAGAGGAAATCAAGGCAAAATGATTGGCAAGACCCCTATTAAAAAAAAGGGGGGGGCAATGGGCAGCTATTTGCTTGTTTTCTTAAATAATAGATGTAAAATAATAATTTAATCAATGGTAAGGTGATGGTACGGGTATATTAGAGCAGAGATGCAGATTTTAGTCTCTTAAAATTTTACTTAAGATCCTGCATCACGTTCTCCAACAATATTACAGGAAAATAAGATTTTACATGGCAGCTGTAGTATCTGCTAGTTTATCAAACATAATTGGAAAATGAAGTCTACTATTCTTCTTTCCCACAGTGAAGTGTTTAGATAAGTTAGGACAGGAGATGTTGAAATGTCTAAAGAGAGACACTATGACACAGTTACACGTGCAGACTTGCTATTCACACACCTTAAGTTTTTAAATCCTCATTCTGTTTCTTACAAGAAATGAGATCTTGGGCAATTTGTACAATCTCCCCAAGATTCACTTTTGTTATCTGCAAAATGGGAATAATAATAGAATCACCTAATGAAAAATTAATGGAATTATACAAGTAAAAGACTTGGCAGAGTGACTGCTCAATTAATGATAGTACTAGGTAATTTAATGATTTATTAATGCATCTATTTCCCACTAAATTGTGAGTCCCTCAAGAGCAAAGGTTATACATTGCTCTTCCATATGCCCACTGTATATAAGATGGCTAACAGACTACAGCCCTGGTATAAATTCAAGATTTTATATTTAGTACTAGTATTTATTATGTAATAACTTCTATGGGGCAGATACTCCAAGTTAATAATAACAGGAAACAATAGTGTACACTGGACATGAGACAGCCTGGAAGAGGCAGGAAGGGAAGGGATGTCCCTCAGGAGGCAGGAAGGGAAGGGATATGCCTGGCTGGAGAGAAGACCCAATCAGTTCTTCATTGATCAGGGCAAGTAAGAGGCATACATCAGGGCAGGTAGATTAATAAAATAACACCAGAAACAGGAATGAAACATGAACTTTATTCTTGACCCAAGCACCTTCTAATCCAGCTTTTTAAAAAATAATTTCTATTGGAATCATAGACATTTTCCAGAAGAAACTGCAACCTACTGATAGACAGAAGTACTATGGTTGTGTGTGGATTTTATGACTAAGGAAAATATATACTAGCTGGGGCCACATGTGTGATTTTATGCTTAGAAGAACTGAAGAGAAAATCAGATAACCGTCTTATCATTTCTTCAACAAATTCTGTGGAATGCTTATTATGTAGTAAGTGCTAAGGACACAGGCGCATGTGAAACAGTGCCTGCTTTCTGTTTATTGGAAAAGGCTTACAGGCAGACATGTAAACAAAAAAGTACAGCAATGGTAGAGAAGAGCCATTGAAACACACACAAAACTGTCAGTGCACTGAAAATGAAAGTCTTAAAATGAACTTGACAGAGGAAGGGGTGTTTGAGGGGGTCTGTGTCCAGGGCATGTAGGCTATTCAAGACTAAAGAAATAGTATCAGTTACCAATCTGAAGCTACACATGACACCAAGACTTGACACTGACTAGAGCCAGCTCCATGCTATGATCTGGCATTTATAATCGTTACAGCTTTTATGTAGCTGTCTTACTCATGCTCACAGTTTTATCACTTTTGGGTTTCAACTGTTAGGTAGTTGAGGTTGCTAGGAGTCTTCCCGTATTGTGGTATATGGGTTAATAAATGGTTGGACTGTCTGAGGGGGCAGTTATCAGTTAAGCCATTAACAACTATTTAGTCCATTTTCATATTGCTGATAAAGACATACCCAAAACTGGACAATTTAAAAAAGAAAGAGGTTTAATTGGACTTACAGTTCCCTGTGTCTGGGGAAACTTTCCAATCATGGCAGAAGGCAAGGGGGAGCAAATTACATCTTACGTGATGGCAGCAGGCTAAGAGAGGAACTTCTGCATGGAAACTCCTGTTTTTAAACCCATCGAATCTCGTGAGACTCATTAGCTATCATAAGAACAGTGCAGGAAAGACCCAACCCCATAATTCAATCACCTCCCACTAGGTTCCTCCCATGACAAGTGGGAATTACATTTCGAGATGAGATTTGGGTGGGGACACAGAGGTAAACTGTAACAACAACCTTGAATATCCAGGAATATTTCACTGTGACTGACACTATGATCAAGAATCCTTGTTTTGACTTAGACATTGGGAAGCAATTATGCTTACATAATCTAGAGGTGAAAGAAAGCCCAGAGGACTGAATTGGACCTTTTACAATCATGATGAAATCAGACTACTGATTAGAATAAATTTGACTAGGTAAGGACAAATACTAGCAGACTTAGGCAGCAATTTCAAAATTAAGGAAAAGAAGGTAGACTTGACTGTGTATTTAAAAATATGGTGGAAAATATATTAGAGTAATAGTATGTAATAATTGCCCTATGTGCTATGAATTGTTAAAAGATTTCTTAAACTTGGCCAAAAAAATTACATTACTGAAAGAACTTGAACTAGAGAGTAATTAGTGGAGTGCCATAAAAATGTATCATAGCTCAATGTTCTTCAGCTTTTCCTAGCTTGTTTACCATAAACTAGTTACTTCAAATGTCCAGCTTCAACCACAATGGAAATACTAAGCACACTCGTTTCAATTACTTTTATAAATTTGTAGACATTCTGTTCCGTTAATGTTCCATTAATTGTTAGGAAAACCCAATGTCTCATTTAAACTAGTGCTTCTCCATCCATCTGTGGCAATGGCTCAATTTTTATTTCTAATCCAGCAAAGACAAGTGTATTTATAAAAGACTATAGAAAAGAATTTCCAGGTAAATAAAGGTACATAATTAGACATAGAATAATACAGGTCTGAATTGTTTACTGTTAAATTCAACAGACATAACTTACTCTGTCAAATTGCTTATAAGAGTATCTAAATGCTTACTTTCAATGTCTTTACTTATCTCGTCAATGATCAGTAATAGTCATGAGTCAACACAGGTCCAAGAACTACACTTAGAGTAGCACTTAGGTCCTGGTGTACACATATCTCTAACGGGGAAAACATATCTGGGGAAGAGGCAGAACAATATAATGAAATGATGTTAAAAAGCCCAGAACCAGAAGTCAGAAGCCTTGTGCTCCCTCCATTCCAGCTTTCACTAACTAAAACTCCCTGGTCCTACAGTTTCTTGGCCTGGAAAATTGTGGATTAGTCTAGATGATTTTAACAATCCTGTCTGGCTATTAAATGCCTAGTTTCTATGACTAGAGATTTAGAAATGAAGTCTTCTGAAGAAAACAATAGGCTAGGTTATTTATCTTGGAGAATACAAAGTAGTAAGAATTGTTAATTATGTTGTTAGTTTATTTGCATGGATGCAGTTATTTCTCTTCATGACCCACACAAAATTATACATGGATATAGGCATAGTGATTCTGCCATCCAAACAACCACCTTTAACCACCTACAAATAATTGGAAAGACTGCAGTAAACTTTAGGTATATCTAAATCTTCTATTGACATCTTCCTAATAATTATAACTTCAGTGCTGGAGCCAGTTGTCATATAAATGAAGTTTTATAATACTGAGAACCAGGATCACAAGTCCCACATCCATCAAGCATAAAACAAAAGGGCATGGACTTCAATTTTACTGCCAGTTATTTATATACATTTTTGTTTAAAGCAAGTGTTGCTCAGCTCTGGATAGTTTACCTGCAAAGGTTATGTACTTTCCTTTTTTGAAGATCATTAAAAAGAAGGTGCTTTTTCCTTCCTGAAATGGCTTGGTAATGACTAATATAAAAGCAGAACCGTGAACAAAAGAGACTCCAGCTCTGTGACTTGTTGTATTGTTATGTAAGCCTTAACTTAAGAAAATATTAGCTAATAACAAGATTTAGCTCAATTCTCCTAGAAATAAGAATATTTCTATTCTTCAGCTTCAATGTCTCAGACCGAGGTTAGCTTTTCAAGTTCTCTGTTTGTACCAGTAAGTATGTCCTGGAAGTTACTCTCTCGTGCTCCACTTCCATCCTGACTTTAGATTACTTCTTCTTTAGGTACATTTTATCAGAAACTGGTTTTAAAAATACAAAAGCATGAGAGTAGGTAACTTTTTCTAGATAACTGAATATTCTGACCAGTGGAGAAATTATTCCAGGTTGGCCTTTCTTAACAATGGCACATCATGGCCATCAGGGTTCAGAGGTTAAAAACTGTCTACATATGCTGACTTCAAGAACCTCTGAAAAGATAAACTCTTCCTCCTCAGCTATAAACAGATAACTGGAAAATTGTTGCCTAAATTGTCCATTAACTAAATGGTCCATCCTACCTAAAATATTCTTCCTACCAAGTACCAAACAGTGGAAGTAAAGAATATGCCTTTGCTTGCACCAAATAAAAATAATGTATGGGGAAAATTCTATAAAAGGACTGAAGAAGTTCACTGAGCCCAACAAGTCAGTTTATTTCCTTTCAACACTCTCTAGCCACTTGGAATTAGAGTTTCCAATTACTGACTCTGTACTTGAGCATGTCGTGTATTGAATTATTGCTATCTGACTTAGATGAAAGTGTGTTCCAAAAGTTCATTCAATTCAGTTCAACACAATGTGTTCTAGCACCTATTAAGAGCAATCCACTTGCGTGGAGTAGTGTGAGTCACTACACTTCAGAAATTCCAATCTAGATGAGGAGGAAGACACACATACATAGATTACTTAACAAAGGTCAAACTTTGGTAACTGCCGTGAAAGAAGCTCGAGACATCTCAAAAGTCAAGGGAGAAATTGATTCAGTAAGAGGAGGGTTTCTTAGATGCTAGGCCATGAAGAATGAGTAAGTCTTAAAAACATTTTCTACTATAAAAGTAATACAACTTCACTGTGAAAAATAAAATAAAAGTCACATACAATGCCACCAACTGACAATAATTACTTTTAACACTCATGCTAACATTTTTATCTGCACGTATGCACGTATGTCAGCATGAATATTCTTTAAAGAAAATTTAATAGTCATCAGTGTTCAGAGGTATACTCCCTGGTAATCTGCCTTTTCCACTTAACAATACGTAATGAACATTTTTCTATGTCAATAGCTATTCTTATGCAATAGGTATGGCTCATAAGTTTCATGTTTTCTTTTACTTCCTCTCCTGATTATGGCTGCTTAGAACTTGATATTAAGAGGATTCAGGGACCATGTTTTGACTAAACAAGAAGAAATCTATTTAGCATGTTTCCACAGGTTCAGATTAAGGATGCCATGCTACAAATATCAAGTATTGGCTGACTCATTTCTATATCTCTTTTCATATGACATATTATCCTATCAAATAATTGCAAATAAATTTTAACCAATTCCGTGTTTTGGGGCATTTAGACTGTTTTCCATTTTTCTCTGTTACACATAACTCTATGATGAACCACCTTATGCATATATACTTGCTCATTTGTATAATTATATTCTTAACAAAACTTTTTAGGATTGCTATTGCTGAATTGGAATATATGCAAAATTCTAAAGTTTTTTTTAAAGTATTGCCAAATTGTAGTGCCAAAAAATTATGCCCATTTAAAAACCTTGAAATTGTACATGAATGTACTAATTTTCTGTTCCTTTCCCTATATGAACACTATGTTTTCTTTTTAAATATTTGCTCACCAATTTGACCTGGAACATGATCAGTTTTATCAGTGTTTTAGGCAGTTCACAACTGCAGGCAAGTGCAGGGGGTAAAGAAGGGTTCCAGGTGCCCCAAGCCCAGCCAGAAATAACAACAGTGAAAAGGCCACTCTCTTAGGCCTCCTGGAACCCATGGGGCACAAAAAAAGTCATTCTGTTGTTTACTCTTATTAACGTTTCATCTGTTACATCAGAAGTTACCCACTTCTCACAGAATGTCTTTAAATCTCTCACTCTAGTTGTGTGCCTGTCCAATTTTCTTTCTAATTCTGTCAATTTTGGCTTTATATGAGGCTATATTGTCTACAAAAAACAGTTATGATTATTATTATCTTTGTGATGGACAGCTCATTGTATTATTTTGTAGTGTCACTATCTCCATTTATACGTTCTGCTTTAAATTATAGTTTCTTTGCATTGCTACACAACTTCTTATTTGTAAGTAGCATAAAGATACTTACAAATTAATTTTAATTAATCTAATTAAATTTAACTATCGTTCTTTAATAAGTGAATTTGCTCAATTAATATTAAGATATTAAAATATCTTTATTTTGTGTTTTCTGTTAATTCCTTACCTTTGGTTGATTTGCTAAAGTATTCTATATTTTCTACTTAAATCTGTGCTAGTTTTTTAATCTTAGATCTTTATATTAACGTGTGTAATTAGCCATGTATTGTTCTAACAATGCTGTTATTCCACATTCTGATCCTCCTCTCAATATAGCAATCTTTGACATCACCACGCCCCATCATATTATTTTGTTTACATCATTAGTATAGAGAATTTTTTTAACTGCAGGGTTTTTTTAAACCATACATAATTAAATTTTTTACCTGTACATAATTAAATAGAAACATCATCAGTTTCTATGTTTGCTGTTGTTTGTTTCATCCTTTGCCTTCATTCATGTCTCATCTTGCAAATTTAACTGGGGTCTATGGATCATAAACTCTTTAACACGATGTCTAAAAATGTCTTACCTTTGCCAACATTACAGGTTTAGTTACCTATCAAATTCTAGATTGAAGATCTAGGTGTCTCTATGCACATTGAAAATATTCCATTGCATTCTGCAATCTATCAGTTTAAATTTTATTTCTCATTTTATTATAGGGTAAATATCCAGTAGCTTTAAAGATTTTTGTAATTTTGACATTTTGAAGTTCGACTATAGTTTTCTAGGCATGAATTTATCATTATTTATTTTGTTAGTCAGAGTTACTTTGATCCTAGGGTTCATCATTTTCTTCAGTTGGGAAAAGGTTTAGCAACAATCTCACTAAATATTGCCTCTTTATCATTCCCTCAACTATTCTTCCTATCAATCTCTTCTCTTAACTGCTCTTTCATTTTATGTATCTGTTTTGTGCTGATTTTTAGGATCATTCCTTCCAATTTATGATTTTCCCTATAGAATTTATTCAGTCTTTTGTAGCAGTAGATTGTGTTTCCAAAGGTAAACACAGCACTGTCTCCCCTCCCACGTGCTTTTTGCCATGAGACTTTACCAATCCTACCAGGGAGAGATTGAGCTGCGTTCCTTCCCCATCAACCTAGGTCAGTCCTCTACTCAGCTGACCAAGACTGTGCCCATGCCAGTTCTCCAAGAGGCCTTGCATTTTTTGCTTTCATATTCTCTCCAGTTAAACCAGCTACCATGCTTGAAAGAAGCATACGCTAGATTACTGAATGATGAAATACCGGTAGAGAGAAAAAAGCAACATGGCAAAAGCCTGAGACTTGTGAATGAAGGACTTTTGGGACCTTCTAGCACAGCCCAGGCACCATCTGACTACAGCTAAATAAGGCACCTCAGCCAATGTTCCTAACTGACCACTGCCCAAGGTTCCAACCTAGAATCATGAGAAGACTTGTTTTAAGCCACTAAATTTGGGGGTAGTTTCTTACACTGTAATGAATAATTGAATTAATTACATTTTTATTTCAATGACTATATTTTTTATTTCTAAGAAGTAAAATCAATTATATTTAATGTCTACTTGTTTCATTTTTCTGTTGATTAATAATTTGCTGTCTTTTAAAAATGGAAACCAGGCCTCATTCATCACTTTGAACACCCAAAACATACTTATTTCAAATATTTTTTGTCCAGATTAATTTCTTGCTTTGATTCTTGATTCTGTTTGTGTCTCTTCCAACATTAGATTTCTTTATGACTTGGGCAGGAGCAGGGATTGAAATACATTGTGAGTAAGAGCTTTTTCTTTTCCTTTTTCAACCTCCTCTTCTATATCTCTCCCAGTCTACTGGCTTTGCAGTTGCCTCATAAAGAGATATAATTTATATTAGAGAAAAAATTAACCTATACACTACTCTATTCCATTTTAAGAGACTGATAAGACTGATACTAAGAAGTGAGCCAAAAGGTATGGAAATGTAAATTACTTAGAATATGAAGATAATTAACATAACAGAAAGGTTTTTCAGCCAAGAGTAACCTCAGGTATATGGCAGGAAGTTAAGAGTCTACAGAGAAATTGTCCAAGCCTATTTGCTTGAATGTAAAACCTTTATGTTGACCCAAATCTTCAGAAAAGTCTACCACCTTGAAAATGTCTTCTTCGTGTGCTTCAGGGATGGCAAGGGAAGGGGGCCAAGTTCTGCATCTTGATTTGTGTAGAGCAGAAGTAAGAGGACCATTTGGTTCAGGAGGTGAGATGCAAATGAAATGAAATGTTGAGAAAGTTAAAAAGTTATAACCAGAAAGGACCACGAGAATGTCAATCCCCAGGATTCAAAGTTATTTAAAGAGGACCTGGGGCTTCCCATGGAGCAGGAGCTTGAACCAATTTTTTTTGAACCTTAAGGAAAAAATAATAGCCTTCCCTGAAATCTGGTTACAGTTTAAGGTTGTTTTCTGTCCTGACAGAATGCCAGAATCATCTGGGGACCTGTTAATAAAATCTCCAAATACTCAGACTATGCCTCAGAATAATTAATTGAGAACCTCTTGGATGGTACCCAGCCATCATTAGTATTTCATTGTTTCCCAGGTGATTCTAATGTACAACCAAAGCTGAGAACCACTGGTTTAAACTGCAGAAGTATTTTTTATTATTATTATACTTTAAGTTCTGGGATACATGTGCAGAACTTGCAGGTTTGTTACATAGGTATACACGTGCCATGGTAATTGGCTGCATCTTCCCTGTGTCCATGTGTTCTCATTGTTCAATTCCCACTTATGAATGAGAACATGTAGTGTTTGCTTTTCTGTTCTTGTGTTAATTTGCTGAGAATGATGATTTCCAGCTTCATACATGTCCTTGCAAAGGACATGAACTCATCCTTTTTTATGGCTGCATAGTATTCCATGGTGTATATGTGCTGCATTTTCTTTATCCGGTCTATCTTTGATGGGCATTTGGGTTGGTTCCAAGTGTTTGCTATTGTGAACAGTGCTGCAATAAACAGATGTGTGCATTTGTCTTTATAATAGAATGATTTATGCTTCTTTGGGTATATACCTAGCAATGAAATTCCTGGGTCAAATGGTATTTCTGATTATAGATCCTTGAGGAATAGCCACACTACCTTCCACAGTGGTTGAACTAATTTACACTCCCACCACTGGTGTAAAAGCATTCCTATCTCTCCACATCCTCACCAGCATCTTTTGTCTCCTGACTTTTTAATGACTGTCATTCTGACTGACATGATCTCATACTGTGGAAGTATTGTTAAGGAATTGTTCTAAATTTTGAACAAAGGACACTGGAAGAGAAGCAAGTAAATCAGGTGTTCTAAGAGATGGAAGTAAAAAAACACTAAATCAAAGACATGGAGAAGATGATTCAATTCTGCAGTAAAATTGAGTGTATGAGAACATAGAGGAGACCTTCAAATTTGACTAACATGAAGGCATTATTTTGCTGTGCAAAGTGATTTGAGAAAATAATGGAGACAAACTTTGGATTACAAAATTTTGAAATAGAAAAGAGGATGATGAGACAAAAGATGGAGACCATGACATGGAAACAGCACTGAAATAACTAGGAAGCACAGATTCCAGAAGGAGGCTTTAATAATTCTAAAACAAATTTGAATCGTGAGAACGTTCTGACTATTCCTGACAGAACACATTTTTTAGTCATAAGTGAGAGTTGGGAATCATGTTTATATAAGAATTGAAAACACTCATTTGCTTTTCTCCATAGGAGGTAGAATAGAGAACAAATATTAATTACAGCACAAAACATATGTAGCTGTAATTTTAATCAACTTAATTATTATTTATAGGTGTCAGTGGTTTACCTTTCTGTTTCATCTATCACACACTTGTATAGGTTTCATAATGTAGAATTCCAGAGCGTAATAACTTATTGAATTCAAGTAAGCAATTTATACCAATGTATGAATGATGTGAGTTTCTAGACTCCTTAGAAATATTTGCCTTCTAAAATATAGAAAGCATATTAATATAGATGAAGGTTTATTTGGCTGTCTGAAGAAGAAATTTGCAGCAGAAGGCCTGCAGCCAAGTCTGTGCTCCAACTGGAAATGAGTTTTTCTTTGAAGTCAACTTCTGAAAACTGGCCCTAGTTATTTGCTGTCTCCAATTCTGAACCCCGGGTTATTTAAGAATGCCACTTCCCCTTCACTGGGTCGCAAAATAGCTCTGGTACTCATAAGAGATGATAAGAGGAAAGCAGGATTGATAGTAGCTATTCTCATATGTGAATCAGTGGGACAAACAACTAGACTCAGAATATCAATCAAGAAATTGTTCCAGGTGCTTTGCAAGAAAAATAAATTAAATAGTATTATTTTTTAACTTTTATTTGAGGTTCAGGAGTACATGTGCAGTTTGTTATACAGGTAAGCTCGGGTCATGGGGGTTTGTTGCACAGACCCAAGTACTAAGCCCAGTACCCAATAGTTAATTTTTCTGTTACTCTTCCTTCTCTCAGCCTCCACCCTTAAGCAGGCCCAACTGTTTGTTGTTCCTTTCTTTGTGTCCATGAATTCTCATCATTTAGCTCCCACTCACAAGTTAGAGCATCTGGTATTTGGTTTTCTGTTCTTGCATTAGTTTGCTAAGAATAATGACCTCCAGCTCCATCCATGTTCCCACAAATGACATGATCTTATTCTTTTTATAGCTGCATGGTATTCCATAGTGTATATGTACCACATTTTCTTTATTCAATCTGTCATTGATGAGCATTTAGGTTGATTCCATGTCTTTGCTATTGTGAATAATGCTGCAAGGAACATTCACATGCACATGTCTTTATCGTAGAATGATTTATATTCTTCTAGATATATATCCAGTAATGGGATTGCTGGATCAAATAGTAGTTCTATTCTTAGCTCTCTGAGGAATCACCACAGTTTTCCATAATGGATCACTAATTTATACTCCCACCAACAGTGTAGAAGTGTTCCCTTTTCTCCACAACCTTGTCAACATCTGTTATTTTTTGACTTTTTAATAACAGCCATTTTGACTGCTGTGAAATGGTATCTCATTGTGGTTTTGATTTGCATTTCTCTAATGATCAGTGATATTAAGGTTTTTTCCATTTGTTTTTTGGCCATATGAATGTCTTCTTTTGAAAAGTGTCCACTCATGTCCTTTGACCACTTTTTAATGGGGTTGTGGGTTTTTTCTTGTAAATTTGTTTAAATTCCTTATAAATACTGGATATTAGACCTTTGTCAGCTGTGTAGTTTCCAAAAATTTTCTCCCATTCTGTAGGTCGTGTGTTTACTCTGTTGATGGTCTCTTTCGCTATGCAAAAGTTATTACATTTAGTTAGATTCCATTTGTCAATTTTTGCTTTTGTTTCAACTGCTTTTGGTGTCTTCATCATAAAATCTTTGTTCATTCCAATGTCCAGAATTATGGTATTGCCTAGGTTACTTTCCAGGGTTTTTATAGTTCTGGGTTTTATATTTAAGTCTTTAACCCATCTTGATTTGATTTTTTACATGGTGTAAGGAAAGGATCCAATTTCAATCTTCTGCATATGGCTAGCCAGTTATCCCAACACTATTTATTGAATAGGGAGTCTTTTCCCTGTTTCTTGTTTTTGTCAGCTCCTTCGAAGATCAGTTGACTATAGGTGTGTACCCTTATTTCTAGGCTGCCTATTCTGTTCCATAGGTCTGTGTCTGTTTTTGTACCAGTGTCATGCTGTTTTGGTTACTGTAATCCTGCAGCATAATTTGAAGTCAGATAGCATGATGCCTCCAGTTTTGTTCGTTTTGCTTAGGATTGCCTTGGCTATTCAGGCTCTTTTTTAGTTTCATATGAATTTTTAAATACTTTTATCTAGTACTATGACGAATGTCATTGGTAGCGTTATAGGAATAACATTGAATCTGTAAATTGCTTTGGACAGTATGACCATTTTAATGATACTGATTCTTCCTATCCATGAGTATGGAATATTTTCCATTTGCTCGTGTCACCTCTAATTTCTTTCGGCACTGTTTTTGTAACTCTCATTGCAGAAATCTTTCACCTCCCTGATTAGCTGTATTCCTAGGTATTTTATTCTTTTTTGTAGCAATTGTGAATGGGATTACATTCCTGATTTGGCTCTCATCTTGGCTGTTTTTGATGTACAGGACTACTAGTGATTTTTGTGCACTGATTTTGTAACCTGAAACTTAGGTATAGTTGTTTATCAGCTGAAGGAACTTTTAGGCCAAAGCTATAGGGTTTTCTAGATATAAAATCATGTTGTCTGCCAACAGGGATAATTGGATTTCCTCTCTTCCTATTTGGATGCCCTTTATTTCTTTCTCTCACCTGATTGCCCTGGCCAGAACTTCCAATACTATCTTGAATAGGAGAGGTGAGAGAGGGCATTCTTGTTTTGTGCCAGCTTTCAAGGGGAATACTTCCAGCATTTCCCCATAAAATAATATTCTTACAAATCATGTGACATGCTTGTATATTACTATAGCTTCATCTCCAAACAACCCTTCAGAACAATCTCTGCCATCCAGACCATGTGGATCTTGCCTACCCAGAAAGACTTTTCTGTTTTCCTCTTGAATGCACATGTGTTTCCGGATAAAAAGAAAAAAATACGTCATTGGATTTTCAGTTTCTCACTGTGCCCTCTAGAGTTTTATGGAGAAAAATTTAAAAAGCCTTTGAAGAGAACACTATTTCCACAGATCCTGGAGAAAGGACACTCAAGGCTTTTCAGAGGAGGTACTGAGCTGTGCTTAGTGAATAACTGTGGCCAGCCTTTGCGTAGGGGTTATGAGATTTCCTGGTCTACCAAGTCACACGTGAATTGTGAACAATCTCTTAGGATAGAAGCGTCTCTATAAGACAGACATTTCAGTTAAGTAATTAATTAAGAGATCTTATTTGAAGATTAATTATCAAACGTAAAATAACTTGAGATTTGATGGGGTCATTCTTGAACAAAATTTAAACAGAATTTCGGAATAGGACCAATTCCACAATACCAGAGGTCATGTTTTGATAAGACCAATGTGTCTCTAGACTCTAAAATGACCTGTTTCTGAGATTTACACTACTTTGCTCTATTTGTTTATTTGTTTTGTTATAATTCATTTATTGAATACTTTTTTTATGTGGGGTACTATACATAAGTTGTCTTATTTAATCTACACACATAACACTATAAGTGAATGTTTATGTCCCTGTATACAGATGAGTATATAGAGGCTGAGATGTGTTGGTTGGTTTACTGAAGGTCAGAAAACAAACTAGCAATAAAGCTAAACTTTTAATATCAGACTTATTTGGCTCTAATGTTCACCTTTCATTATATACATTACATTAATTGTCTATATGTTTAAAGGAGCCTCATTACTATATAAAATGGGACATTTTAAATCCTCTGTGCCATCAGAATTTCATTTCAGTGCTACACAAGGCAATGAGCTTACTGGATAGGTTAAATGAAAGCTCAAGCAAGCTGCTGGCAAAATAGGGCTACACAGAGGATAAGCAACATCGTGTGTTAGCCATAAAGGTGTTCTTCTGGAGAGAGAGAGAGAGCATGCCATTATTCTGGCTTAAGAGTAACAGGTCATATATAACATTCTAGCTTTGGCTTAAGGAATAATTTTAGGAATGTTAGGCTGAATTTGTGAGACTGACATGTATGTTCAACATAATAAGTGCCATTTTACTGACTGACATCAGAAATGGGGGAAATGTTCTGTTATTTTCATCTTGTAATCCCTGGGAGGAAGTGGCACACGTTTAAGATTTTGAAATGGTTGTGAGGTGAGAAAAATAATAAATTGTAAAACTTAGCAGGGTAAATGGATTTGTGACCAAAAAACGTCTCTCATTTTGCACAAATTGTTAATGAACTCTTTTTGTGTGGTTGGCACTGCCAGGTGCTGTGTTAGGTGGACAAGATAAGTGAAGCACAATACTTCCTCTCCAAGATCTTACAATGTGATTAGGAAGCAAGGCATAAATATAACAAGGTATAATTTAGTACCAAAATAAGTGGTACTGATAATAAAACCTGTAAAATTCAGAGAAGAAATAAAGAAATGAGGACTAAAGTGCTCATTCAGTCAACCAATGTGTTTATTCAATACTTCCGATGAGCCAAGCAATATAATATACTTAACTCTAGGACTAACCAGTGCAGGCTTTGTACAGGTGAGAGGATTGAGATAAACTTGAAAAAACTAAATATTTAGTTAGGCAGGTAAACAAAAAGGGGGAGAGGGGCAAGTGACTTCCTAAGTGAGTAAAAATTTTAAAAGCAGCAACCTTTTTACAGCTTTAAGCACTTTACATATATGAACTCATTTAATCATCAGAAGAATTCAATGAACTAGGCACCATTAGCATTCCCATTTTACAGAGGAGGACCCTAAGCTTAGGAAGCTAAGCAATTTACTTCCTAAGACACGTAAGTAGAAAGTGGTATAGCCACCATCCAAATGCAGAGAGTAAAAGCTTTCATTGCTTTTATTTATAACCTTTTAGGTTCCCTGTTAGCGACGACATGGTTCTGCAAAGAACACAATGTTAGCATACCTTAGCAGGTTTATCACCAGAAGTCTCAACAACATTGAGTCTCTTGTCTTAGAGCTTGGTAGTTCTTGGATGTTCTGATTAATTTTTAAGGTAGTGGTCCTCAACTTCATGGTATAGCAGATCACCTGGAGGACTTCTTAAAACACTGATAGTTGAACCCCACCCCAGACTTTTCAATTAAGTAGGTCTGGCCTTGGCCCCAAAATTTGCATTTCCACAAAGTGCCCAGTGGTACTGCTAACTTGAAGATGATATCTTAGGAACCACTAATTAAGAAAACAAGTTCCCAAACTTCCTCACAAGTCTTATACCTCAGGGTCTTTCATCACTGAACATACAGCATCTGTTTTGGAGATCTCTATTTCCACAACCCAGAAATGTCAAACAACATATCTAAAATTGAAATCAGTCTTCTCACTGAAAATATACTCTTGTATTTTTGTCCTTTTAAGTGAAGACATAAGTTCATAATTTTGAAAAATCCTTGACCTTCCTACCTACCTACATCCAAGCAACAAGGTCATGTTGATTTTCTCTCTTAAATACTTCTTTCAACAAATATTTATTAGGCACTACCATGAGCTTCATACATATTTCAGGATGGGTTTAGACCAAAAGATGTTGAATACTTCAAAATATCACCACCAGAAAGCCTCCCTTACTGTAGTAAGAGAGAACACTCCCTTGACAGTCTTAGCAATGTTGTACAATACAAGGTATTTATAAGATTTGGAGGTCTGACTCAGGTGATTTAAAAGGGCCCTTCAGAGTAGAAAATGGATTGAGATGGAGCAATGGTCAGGACATAATTGCTTAGGATTGGTCATCAGAGCAAGATGAGGGTTTTAATGAATAAACTGCTATTTGACAAGTGAGCTATTTGCCTAGCCAAGCACAGTGTTATCTCAGATAAATTGATTTGCAGCAATTATCTGATGCAAAAAGTGCAAACTATTTATTGGTTACATTCTTATCTTTCTTGGGCAAATGTTTCCCGGAACAAAATACTAACTCATGTTGACATAGGTGGTCTCTGTTCTTAGTCCTAATAGCTATGTCATGTCGATGTAGGTGATTGCAGTTCTCAAAGACACTGTGCCCTAGATTTAAGACACTTACATTCCACTGAGCAGGACAACAGGGTTCTGGGAAAAAACCTTCCTGGAATTAAAATTAACTTATTTGTAAGGTAGAGAGTGTACACAAAAGAAGAAATATCTGAATCCTCTTGTGGAAGTCTTCACAGAGGAGGTAGCACAGACTTTGAATAAATAGGGAATGAGGGCAATACAGTACACAGAGGAAGAGAACTATGGAAAAGCCCCAGAAACATGGGCTATCATGGCATAATCTTTTCTCTACCCGTACTCCTAAGCTTTGGGTCAGGCCCTCCTTTTTTTCTGATTCATTTTTAAAATCTTTGAACTGATTTCCTGTCCCTAGTGTTGTACATGGACATCCCAATTCACCCTGTACTCTACACCCAGCGATACATCTGTGTAACCTCGGCACCTTCTCTTAAGCCCATGGAGGGAACGATATGTAGTGCTCCTCCAGGGAGGGGAAAAGATGATGAAGGGAACATTCTGTCTCCTTCTCTGGCTGAGTGAGGTCCACAAGGGCCCCCTTTGCTGCCCAATCTCTCATTACAAAAGCATACAGATTTACAAGAAGAGAACAAACAAACCCATCCAAAAGTGGGCGAAGGATATGAACAGACACTTTTCAAAAGAAGACATATATGAGGCCAACAAACATATGAAAAAATGCTCATCATCACTGGTCATTAGAGAAATGCAAATCAAAACCACATGGAGATACCACCTCATGCCAGTTAGAATGGCGATCATTAAAAAATCTGGAGACAACAGATGCTGGAGAGGATGTGTAGAAATAGGAACACTTTTCCAGTGTTGGTGGGAGTCTAAATTAGTTCAACCACTGTGGAAGATAGTGTGGCAATTCCTCAAGGACCTAGAAATAGAAATTCCATTTGACCCAGCAATCCCATCATTGGGTATATACTCAAAGGATTATAAATTGTTCTATTATAAAGACACATACACATATGTGTTCATTGTGTCACTGTTCACAATAGCAAAGACTTGGAATCAACCCAAATGCCCATCGATGATAGACTGGACAAGGAAAATTTGACACATATACACCATGGAATACTATGCAGCCATAAAAAATGAGTCCTTTGCAGGGACATGGATGAATCTGGAAACCATCATTCTCAGCAAACTGACACAAAAACAGAAAATCAAACACCACATGTTCTCACTCATAGGCAAGTGTTGAACAATGAGAACACATGGACACAGGGAGGGGAGCATCACACACTGGGGTCTGTTGTGGGGGCCAAGGGAGGGACAGTGGAGGGATGGGGAGGATGGGGAGGGACAACACGGGGAGAAATGCCAGATATAGGCGACAGGGGGCTGGAGGCAACAAACCACAGTGCCATGTACATACCTATGCAACAATCCTGCATGATCTGCACATTTACCCCAGAACCTAAAGCACAATAAAAAAAAAAAAGCGTACATGCCTGCCATTCCAGGATGGGGTGGTGGTATTTTACCTTTTTCTGACTAATGAACTCAAATGTATGGGATTCCAAAGAAGACTTAAACAGGTCTTTACTTAATGTTACAGATGATAAAACATAGATTGTATAGAGTGGTGGAGTAAGGTGAGAATAGACTACAGGTGGCTTTGCATCCCTTACTTTACCTAACCTTCATTCTTGTAAATGATCACTAAGGTGTCACTTCCTAGACTCCCAACACATATCCACATGGATTTCCCTCCAACGGCAGGGTCACTCAGTGGACACCTTCTTCTTTCTCCCCTGTGCTACTCTCTTCTCGCATCCCCAGTGTTTGGAGATTTAAATTTCCTTTCCTCTTCTTCTTGGATAGTGGAATTCTCCCAGCAATTATCGGACCTTTGGCCTCTTTTGGGGTCTTGGAAAACTTTATGGTCTCCCACTTGTGTGCTGAGGGTTGCTGGGTTAGATTTGTGAGTTGGTCACAGCTGTTCTCTTCCCATCTGCTTCCAGTGCTGGTTAAGGGGAGACAGGAAATTTCCAGGTCTGAGAAGAGGAGAGAAAGAATATTGGGGTTGATTGTCCACTTTGTACTGCAGCCTAATTTTATTCTTCTGTTTTTCTTTAGAGATTTCTTTTTTAAAAATTCAGATATCTTGTCTTGCAAGAGTTAATTTCCAACCAGTAATAGTCACAGGCTCCATATATGAAATTCCCATCACCTCTTCTAGAGGAATGCTTCACTTTATTTTGCTTTTTTTTTTAAAAAAAATGTATCTTTCTCTAACCAACACTAATCATATTACATATCTTTCTTCCATTAACCTAGCTCTGGAAGGTGTCATATACAATTACCTCTTCTCAACCCCTGCCCTCCTCCTCCTCCTCTTCTCCTCCTCCTCAAAAAAGACAAGGAGAGTCCTAAGACAGCTCACCACATAACCAACCCACTTAAAACCCTCCAAGTTTTCTCATTGCTCACGAAGAGAGCACATGCTCCTGCGAAGAGGCAGCCACTACTTATCTCCAACCAATAGCTGCCATGAGAAAATGGAGATTAATGGTGGCAAATTTTCAAGAGAAGCCAAAAATCACGGAGTTTAAGGGAAATATCCAATTTTTAAATCTTGGATAAAATAAATGAAAATAATATGCCTGTAACCCCAGTGCTTTGGAAGGCCAAGGTGGGTGGATCACAAGGTCAGGAGTTCAAGACCAGTCTCTACTAAAAATACAAAAAAAAAAAAAAATTAGCGAATATAGTGGCAGGTGCCTGTAATTCCAGCTACTTGGAAGGCTGAGGCAGGAAAATTGCTTGAACCTGGGAGGTGGAGGTACCAGTGAGCCGATCGCACCATTGCACTCCAGCAGGGGCAACAAGAGTGAAACTCCGTCTCAAAATAATAATAATAAAATAATGAAATTAAAATAAATAAAATGAAAATAAAGCAAAGCTGAAACAAAAAATTCATCACAAAATAAGTAGGTGGGGAGTGATGGCTCACGCCTACAATCCCAGCACTTTAGGAGGCTGAGGTGGGTGAATCATAAGGTCAAGATATGGAGACCATCCTGGCTAACACAGTGAAACCCCATCTCTACTAAAAATACAAATAATTAGGTGGGCATTGTGGCACATGCCTGTAGTCCCACCCACTTGATAGGATGAGGCAGGAGAATTGCTTGAACCTGCGAGGCGGAGGTTGCAGTGAGCTGTGATCACATCACTGCACTCTAGCCTAGGCGACAAAGTGAGACTCCATCTCAATAAAAAAAAATTATATATATATGTATATATATATATATATACACACACACACACACATACACACACACACATATATATACACACATATATATAATAACATTCTAAAAAGTATGTCTTCACTCTCTGCCCTAAAGGATCAAGTTCAACCTTCTTGTCAGGGCATAGGCTTCTATAAAACTGGCCCCTGCCTCTTCTTCAGCCTCATCTCACATTACTTTTCAGTAAATAATGAATGCAACAGCAATGTTAAGCTGTTACCAGGTTTTAGAGCTCCTGCCTCCTCTGCCTTTGAAAATGTTTTCTTTCCCTGGAGTCCTTTTATAAACATTAACTACTTAGCAAAGTTTTATTCCTGTATCAAAACCCTCTGGACACATAATATCCTCTTACAAGCCTTCTTGGATCAAGTCCCCAAAATCCTTCTCTATGGCATATTACTTCTGTACCCAATACATATTTTTTTATTGTCGTGGTTAGCTTCTATTTATCGAATGCCTATTTTGTGCCAAAAATAAAAAAACAAAGGTAAGGAAGAATAAAGTAGCTTACCTGAAAACACAAAGTTGGAGCAAGAGCAAGAGTTCTAACTCTTAATTAAGTAATTAAGTCCTGTCTGTCTGCAAAGTCTACTATCCATCACCCACTATGACATTCTACTGCCTATTTTTTACATGAATTATTGTTTATATCAATTCTCTCATCCTTTAACTGAGATTAAGTGATAAGAATAATGTTTTATTCATCATTTTATCATTAGTACCTAGGATATAATATGCATTCAACAAATGTTTGTTGAACTGAGCAGAACTGTGTTTTAAATGCAAATCATATCAGTTTTTAGTATTACTCTACCTTTTTTTATTAACACTTGATATTTATCTAAATGTAACTTCATTTAGAATCTTTAAAAAGAGTCTCAATGTGATGTTTTGAAAATTTATTAACTTACAAAAGGCAGAATTTTAATCATTTTAATAATGATGCACTTAATTCAAATAACCATTTTCTGGATATTAAGAAGTAGAATATTAGCTTGTCAGTACCCAAATTTCAAATCTTGATTTAGCACCAAAAGGCCATATTTAGAGAATGCATTTTAATCATTGATTTTAGGCAAACATACTTAAGCTCTGGTTGACATGTCCTCTCAGTATCCTGAAGAATTTTTACAGAAGGGATTAAACTGTAATTGTGTCCTCCTTGATAAGCTGTTGATGACTCATGTGTTTCTTATATGTGGCAAGATGATCTGGCTTACCCACAGTTGATAAGGCATATAGACACCTTCTTTCCAGCAAGGAGTAGCCATTCATGCTCAACCTTTTAACTGTCTCCCCAAGCTGCTCACAAGAGAAAAATACATGGCCTAAGGGAAAAAGAGTCCGACTTGACAGAAAAACTTTCAGCAAATGGGATCTATTTGATTATGAACATAATCGTACTACATCAGGCTCAAATTCAGTATTTAATTACCATTTCCCTTCTGCAGCATGCATAAGGAATCTAACATATTCTCATCTGTAAGGCTAGAACTCTCAGTGTGGGAGGAAAGGGGAACTGGGGGACAGAATCTCACCCAACAGGCCATTCAGAGTATAAGGAGGAAGTATGCAGTGTCTCACCATGTTCAAGCAACGCCGTGATGGGCTGACTCCCAGTTCCTTTTTGGACTGTTCCTGTCACAGAGAGAGATTTTACTCTAGCAGAGGATTTGGGTACAGAGTATCCATTTGGACATTCCTTTCTGAGATTGAACTGAAATGCATGTGGATAGATTACTTCATTTAGTTTGATATATGATAAGAGTAACTGTCCTGAGATGCTAAAAGTGCTTCAGCCTCAACATTTTGGTAAAAAGAGGTAAAGGCAATTATTCCAATTTTAAAACAATGCCCTTTATTTCTTTCTCTTACCTGATTTCCCTGGCCAGAACTTCCAATACTTGTCTTCTGCTGGTTTTCAAGGGGAATGCTTCCAGCTTTTGCCCATTCACTATAACGTTGGCTGTGGGTTTGTTATATATGGCTCTTATTATTTTGAGATATGTTCCTCCAGTACCTAGTTTATTGAGAGTTTTTAACATGAAGGGATGTTGAATTTTATAAAAAGCCTTTTTTGCGTCTATCGAGACAACCATATGGTTTTTGTCTTTAGTTCTGTTTATGTGATGAATCACATTTATTAATGAATCACATTTATTATTTGCACATGTTGAACCAATCTTGTATCCTGGGGATGAAGCCTACTTGATCGTGATGGATAAGATTTTTGATGTGCTGCTGGATTTGGTTTACAAGTATATTGTTGAGGATTTTTGCGTCAATGTTCATCAAGGGTTTTGGCTTGAAATTTCCTCTTTTTGTTGTATCTCTGCCAGGTTTTAATATTAGGATGATATTGGCCTTATAGAATGCGTTGAGGAAGAGTCCTTCCTCCTCAACTTTTTGGAATAGTGTCTGTAGAAATGGTACCAGCTCTTCTTTGTACATCATCTAGAATTCAGCTGTAAATCGATCTGATCCTGGGCTTTTTTGATTGGTAGGTTATTTATTACTGCCTCAATTTCAGAACTTGTTATTGGTCTGTTCAGGGATTAAATTTCTTCCTGGTTTAGTTTTGGAAGGGTGTATGTGTCAGGAATCTATCCATTTCCACAGTTGATTTGCATAGAGGTGTCTGTAATATTCTTGACTCTTATTTGTATTTCCGTGGGGTCAGTGGTGGTATCCCCCTGTCGTTTCTGATTCTGTTTATTTGAATCTTCTCTCTTTTCTTCTTTATTAATCTATCTAGCAGTCTATCTATTTGACTAATTTTTTTCAAATAACCAGGTCCTGGAGTCATTGATCTTTTGAATGGTTTTTCTATCTGGATCTCCCTGAGTTCAGCTCTGATTTGGGATATTTCTTATCTTCTGCTAGCTTTGAACTTCGATTGTTCTTGGTTCTCTAGTTACCTTAGTTGTGACATTATGTTGCTAACTTGAGATCTTACTAACTTTTGGATGTGGGCTTTAGTGCTGTAAATTTCCCTCTTAACACTGCTTTAGCTATGTCCCAGAGATTCTGGTATGTTGTACCTTTGTTCTCAGTAGTTTCAAAGTACTTCTTAACTTCTACCTTAATTTTATCATTTACCCAAAAGTCATTCAGGAGCAGGATTCAATTTCCACATAATTGTATGGTTTTGAGTGAAAGTCTTAGTCTTGAGTTCTAATTTGATTGTACTGTGGTCTGAGAGACTGTTTATCATTATTTCAGTTATTTTACATTTGCTGAGGAGTCTTTTACTTCCGATTACATGATCAGTTTTAGAATAAGTGCCATGTGGCAATGAGTTATTGACATATTTTGGCTGTGTCCCCACACAAATCTCATCTTGAATTTTAGTTCCCACAATCCTCATTTGTCATGGGAGGGACTTGGTGGGAGGTAATTGAATCATGGGGGTGATTATCTTCATGCTGTTCTCGTGCCTGTGACTGAGTTTTCACAACATCTGATGGTTTTATAAGGAGCTTCCCCACTTCATTCACTCTTCTTCCCACTATTATGTGAAGAAGGATCTGTTTGCTTCCCCTTCTGCCATGATTGTATGTTTTCTGAGGCCCCCCAGCCCTGTAGAACTGTGAGTAAATTAAACCTCTTTCCTTTGTAAGTTACTGAGTCTCAGGCAGTTCTTTAGAGCAGCACAAGACTGGACTAATTCAGAAGTATATTCTGTTGCTTTGGGGTGGAGAGTTTTGTAGATGTTTATCAGGTCCATTTGATCTAGAGTTGAGGTCAGTTCTTGAATATCTTTGTTAATTTTCTGTCTTGATGATCTGTCAGTGGGGTGTTAAAATCTCCCACTATTATTGCGTGGGAGTCTAAGTCTCTTTGTACATCTCTAAGAACTTGCATTATGAATCTGAGTGCTCCTGTGTTCGGTGTATATGTATTTAGGATAGGTTGGTCTTCCTGTTGAATTGAACCCTTTACCATTGTGTAATGCTCTTGTCTTTTTTTAAATCTTGGTTTAAAGTCTGTTTTGTCAGAAACTGGTATTATAACCCTTGTTTTTTTTCTGTTTTCCATTAGCTTGGTAGATTTTCCTCCATCTCTTTATTTTGTGTCTATATGTGTCTTTTGCATGTGAGATGGATCTCTTGAAGACAGCATAGCAATGGGTCTTGGTTTTTTTTAATCCAGCTTGTCATTATGCATCTTTTAATTGAGACATTTAGCCCATTTACATTTAAGGTTAGTACTGCTATCCAGTCAACATGATAGCTGGTTATTTTGCAGACTTGTTTATGTAGTTTCTTTATAGTATCACTGGTTTGTGTACTTTAGTGTGTTTTTGTAGTAGCTGGTAATGGTCTTTTCTTTCCATGTTTAGTGCATCCTTCAGGAGTTCTTGTAAGGCTGGTCTGGTGGTAATGAATTCCCTCAGTATTTGCTTGTCTGAAAAGGATCTAGAAAAATGGGATATATTTCAGGTGTTTTAACTATTCTTATTAAAACATCACAGCCAAATGCCTTCCTTCTTCTCCTTCATATACAGGGCCTACATAAGGTAGGAGTTTGTCCCTCAGTTCAGCCATTTAATCATTCATATTGGTGAGAAGAGCAAATCACTCAGCCTTTTATCTTCTTATGCCTTTTTGGAAGTCCACAAAGTTTGCTAAGTTTGCGAAACACTACTTTAAAGCATTTCTCTTCACTATTACTCCTGGTGCTAACCATCTAGTATCTTTTTAGCACAGGAGCAGATGGGCTAGAGAACCTGATAATGCAATTATTTGACATTCCCTTCTTCTCCATACCAATCATACAAATGCTGCTAAGCTTCTTGATATGATGGGTCAAACACTACCAGGGTTTGCTGCTTAGTCTAGCCTACCCTGACAGATCATTTATTTGCATAAAGGAATATTTCTCTCAAGTGCCTAATAGCATCCCCAAAGATCCTATGACAGCTAAAAAAGCTTTGCCTGCTCAGATCACAAAGATAAAGAAAACAAAAATTATCTCTGATATAGGAGCTAAGGAAATGGATGTCATCATGTGTGTGTGTGTGTGTGTATATATATATATGTATATATATACACACATACATATATATGTATAATGTATATAATATATATACATTATATATAAATTTTGTCATGTGTATATATGTATATGTATATATGTATATATACATATATGTGTATAATATATATTATTACATATTATACATACATATTGTGTATATATTCATATACAGTATATATACACATATATATTGTATATACATATATCACGTATATAGTATATATGTGATACATGTGTATGTATGCTATATATATATATATAGATTTAACTCTTTTAAAGGTAAAAGTTTTCCAAATTTACCCCACTCAGTCTTTCATCAAATTTCTTTTCTTGGGTGTTTGTGCCATTCTCTTCTACACTGCATAAGCTTCTTTAAAATCTCGCAGAGTTTATTTCCTTTTCCATGAAAAAATTTTGTTAGATTCAACCTGATTTAGAAAAGCAACAATGCTTCTTGTAGCACATGAAGGTTGAGTCTATGGTCTAAGCACATGCAGTCTGTTTTTATTAGCACAATAATTTGATTATTTGGGGTATAGGAATGACTAAAATTTGCATAATTCACAGAAATAAAATAAAGATAGCCAATTAGGATGCACAAATTGTTTTCCTAGAGTTCAATAGAGAGAAGAATTATTAAAAAAACAACCACAACAGCTAAATCAATGGACTAATGATCAGATGATAGGATGACAAAACATAAATATTTGCTGGATTATCACTAGAACCTTCAAGACATGTGGTCTTCCTCTTTTTATTTATTTATTTTTTATTTTTTTCGATAGTATTTGCAGGTAGATCTGCATAAACGTTCCTTTTAAAATATATATCACTTCCAGTGTTTCAGTGTCCCCTGAACCTCAGACTCCTTTGATAGGAGTAGCAACTTCATATGCTATTGAAAATAAAGAATATGAAAGGAGAACTCAGGAAAAGTGTATAAGTTGTAGAAATGTCTTACAATTTCTCAGTAGATTCATATGGAAATTCACTTGTTAATCCTATTCATCCCCCCAAAAGTATTGCATAGGACCTATGATTAGTACCTATTATTATATACTGGCTTAACATTTAGTAAGCTCCTACTTTCCAGAGATGGTGAGACATTTATTATAAGATATCAAAGTTCAAAATTCTTCAGAAAGTACGTTCCATTGGCAGATGCATTTGTTGTTGAAGAAAAACGTCCTACAAAGGAAGTTTAAAAGAGAACCCAGATGAATATTTTTTCAGATGGGCCACAAATAAGTTCTGATTTCACCATGTTCTACAACTTCCCAGAGCTGAGAAGCTAAAGAGTTCTACAATAACATGTTTCAAAGGCATCACAGGGCTTAGCTGCTAAGGCAATAAAGTGGTTTTTGTCTCGGAAGCACACAACATCGTGAATAACATTGTCATCCGGAAAGAATGAGCCAATAGGCACCATTTTGTGTTGTAACGAAGCAGCTAGCTTGATTGTGAATGCAGATCTGCCCACTCCACTTAAGTTGACATTTTGTACAGACTGGAAGGAATGTGTGGTATGAGATCAATAAAGAAGTAACTAAAAGTAAAAGGCTCTTAAATGATTGTAAATGAAGCTGAGAACAAAAACTTAGATCTCAATAACCTGTAGTTATGACTGTAGGGCTAGGTCTGTTAACATCTGCTTCTTGGGTAGGAATGTTTTTCTTTCAAAATAACAGTGCTACATGAATCAACATCTTCCAAATGAACTGTTTCATGCCATCCAACCTTAGGTCTCAGACCTGAAAAAGCTCATTGATCTTTGGTGAAATTTCAGTTACATAAGTAGTAAGTTATTTTTAAAGCCATACCAGATGCTACAGTTCCTCCTCATTGCTCCCATATGGATGTGCACTGTTAATTCAGAATTGAGCCAAAAGCCCTGAAATAAGAAAGTTAAGTATGATTCCCTGACAAACCGAGAAAATACAGTTGCATGTAATGGATCTGTAAATATTTCTTTTAGTTTTATTATTTAGCTGATGGCTTTTGAGCTAGCCACACTTGCACACACACACACACACACACACACACACACACACACACACACTCAGAGGTTTTCCTTAGGAGGCTCATGGTTTTCCCTCTGCAACTGACAGCAGAATTTCTTCCTAATTTAAATCATTTTTATAGCCTCCTTAGTGAGACTGAAACATTAACAGATAAACTACAACCCTAGCTCATCATTTTGCCAGGAGAAATGTAAAGTAGTCCATGTTCTCCTGTCAGAAATAATCTTTGGTTATATAAAAATGGTAATTAATTTAGTCAAATTGGAACGCATGTTAAAAGGAATTGTTATTGTCATGTTGTATCCATGATATGAAGAGTTTTTCTTATTTTGTGTTTTTTGTGTGTGTGCGATTTGGGGTTCAAATTTGATCTCTAATAAAAGAGGCTAAAGAAATATTCAATTACCAGATCTCATTGAGAAGGTAAGTCTCTGACTATATACGGAGTTGTCAAAGATAAAATGTCAAAATCACATAGATTTGTCTTACACTTCTCCAGAGAATGTATTTATTCACTATTGTATCCTTAGTATCTAGAACAGTAGCTAGACAGTATTCAATAAATGAGTGAATAAATGACTCAACCTCAGTTACCAAAACAATCCCAATTTTGTTTTTCACACACAGTCTCATTCTGTTGCCCAGCCTGGAGTGCAGTGGCATGATCTTGGCTCATTGCAACCTCTTCCTCCTGGGTTCAAGCAATTCTTCTGCCTCAGCCTCCTGAGTAGCTGGGAAGCATGTGCTACCATACCCAGATAAAACTTTTGTAGTAGATACAGGGTTTCACCATATTGGCCAGGCTGGTCTCCAATTCCTGATCCACCCACCTTGGCCTCCCAAAGTGCTGGGATTACAGGCATAACACCATGCCAGGCCTACAATCCTAATTTTTAAAGCCATAACTATTTCTCTTTTATTTCCTAATAAGTTGGGTGGTGAGTATCATTGCCTGCGTAAATCATCAGTATCATCTCCCACTATAAAGTTTTATGTTATCTCACCTCTTGACATATACTTTATGATTAAAAAGCACTAGTTAGTACTATTATTTACCATTTCCATGTAGAACTATCAATATTATCATATTTTCATGTAGAATTACCACTGTATTCATAAATAAGATTGAAGCACTCTTTTGCTCAAAATTTTGTGGTAATGCCTGTATAATGCTTAGAATAAACATCAACCATTTTGCCAAGGCTTAAGTAGCCATACATATTAAGCTTTTGTTTGTATTTTGAAACTTATCACCTACCATTTTTCCTTGGTCTATATACTGAACCACATTCCCACTTTAGGAATTCTGGCCTTCAGCCCTTCTACTAATAACAATTAGAAAGTTAAGTGGGAAAAATCCCTACTATTTGAAACCATGAAACAGTGACAAAATTGTCATAAACTAAAAGGGAATCAGTCTTTGAAAGAAGGAAACCCCACTGGTGGAAATACATATTTACATGCCTTTCCCTCAAACATACTACTCAGGATAGATAGAACGTAAAAAAAAAACATTATCACCTGGAAAAATCAGATGAGAGAATTGGCGGTTGCCCAAGTGGCTAGATATTAAGAGGTAGAAATTCTGGAAAGGAGGGTGTTACAGAAAGGAAAACCCCAAAATCTATGTATAACCCCCATTCAAACTAAACTGCCAACATGTAGGATGAGACTCCAAGAAGCTTTCAGGAAGGCAGCAGTTAAACAATGACTTTAGTGGATACACACTATAGGAGAGTCAAGATTTGGGAATTAGAGTTTTATCAAGTTTGACTGGATTATGATATACATCAGGATTTCTATGAAAATCCCAGAAAAACCATACTTTAGGATTAAAGACTACAATCCAAGACTAACTGATTTAACAACAATTTAATTGCCTGACAGAAAAAACAATTACACTCTTCAGAGAAAGATCATTAAAAACAGAGTCTCTATTGTATCAATACAATATTCAGTATGTAATCAAAAATGACTAGACATGTGAACACTTAGAGAAAAATATGACCCAAAATCAAGAGGGAAAGAATAGTTAATAGACTAAAACAAATCAGATCTTAGTATTAATAGACTCACACTATAAGCCTAATAAATATGTAAAAGAATCTGAAGGAAAAGTTGAATACAATGAGATTAGGAAATTTCAGGCTACATGCAGAAACTTAAAAAATGAACAAATAAGAAGAAGTTTAAAACTGAAAACATTTTTAAAGTTTTAAATTTAAT
The DNA here is from genome assembly GCA_004027715.1 of Plecturocebus donacophilus. Lineage (NCBI taxonomy): Eukaryota > Metazoa > Chordata > Mammalia > Primates > Pitheciidae > Plecturocebus > Plecturocebus donacophilus. The sequence goes on from PVKP010001238.1 coordinate 101,955, forward strand.
TGACTCACAACACTGTAAACTCAACAAATATGTAAAAGAATCTAAAGGAAAAGTTGAATATAACCAGATTAGGAAATTTCAGAATATATGCAGAAACTGTTAAAAAATGAACAAATAAGAAGTTTAAAAGTGAAAAAAATACATATCCAAAGTAAAAAAATATATATTATTGGTTAAGATTCATAGTGGATTGGATACAATAAAACATTAGTAAACTTGAAGACAGTCAAAATAAATTATACATACTGAAGCACAAAGAAAGGCATGACTGAAAAAAAAGTGAGCAGAGTCTCTCATGAACTCGGGACAGCAGTATGCCACGATGTATACTGAGAGCAGTGGGTTAATCTCATTCCAGAAGGAAAGAATCAAGGTCCTCTGATTTTTAGGATGACAGCCCTTGTCTTCCTGAAAGCAGATGACTGTTCTAGCACTCACAACTAAAGCTTGTGTGTAGTGGAACTCAGGTCTGTTACAGGCAGAAGAGAGGCTGGCTAGACCTCACCTCAGTTCCCACTCCTACTGACCCTTCTTTCAGCCCATAGGTCCATTGGTTCAACTTCTGCTTCTGCTGCTATGACAGATATCTGGCTCAACTTGTTTTCATGCCACACTGAAATTCTGAAATTCACAGCCTCCTTTTTGAGCACTGAGCAGTCTCATTGGTGTGGCCTGACCTAGAAAATGGTAAAGTTGCAACCAGAGAGGTGGCCACTTTTCAGAATCACAAATGGGGCAGAGGATAATACCTTCTCCTTGCCCTTTATCCCTTCCTGCTCCCTTCACTCAACACCAGTGGTACTCTCTAACTAGCCTGGAGAAAGGAAATGTTTCTTGCTTTCTCTGTGATCTCTAACAAAATTACCAGGCCAGGAAAGAATCTGTTTTTGTCCCGTACCTCTTCTCCACTCCATTCTGTCTTTAGGATTTATTCTGTGGCTTCATTGTTAAAGGCAGAAGGGGAAACTCCTCCTTTCTACAAAAGAATGCTGCAAGTTTAACACCTGAGCTACTAAGAGCAAAAGGAGATCGAGGATATTGGGAAATACCGTCAGATCTTGTGAGAACTCACTATCATGAGAACAGCATGGTGGGGCTGCCTCCATGACCTTATCACCTCCCATGAGATCCCTCCCCAACACATGGGGATTACAATTGGGATTACAATTCAAGATGAGATTTGGATGGGGACACAGAGCCAGATCATATCACTATTATCTGTCTTTGCATTCCCTTTTCAGCAAATTCTGCTGTGTTTCTAGACAGATGGACTGCCAAAGATTACTAGCACAAAAGTAGAGGGAGGCGAGAAGAATGAGGGAGTATAAAATAATTCTTTTCAAAATATTATTATTACTCAATATTTTGTTTTATTTATGACTATGCAATATGGACAGAGCTGTAAGTTATAAATCCATTTCAGGATAACTTTAATAGTTATATCAGTCTTGAAGCCCCTTGCATTTTAGACAATGCTCGTTATCACAGCATGCTACTGCGGGGGAAGGACACAGCTACAGGCTCGAGCCTTAGGATATTGCTGTACAAAAGTGACTCCCCTTTTTCCCCAGCGCTACATCTCTGTCATCATATCAAATGTAAGTTTCTCAAGATGAAAGTGAGAGGAATTTTCAACCCTGAAATTTCCTAGTATATTATTTTCTCCAACTTTAATTCTCACCCCCTGAGGACCATTCTAAATTGTATCGGATTTCATTCACATCAAGCATTGAATTATGGATCAAATGATCACACTACATTATGATTATTTTTAATTCCCAGGCATGTGTTTATTAGTGAAGGAATTCTCATTCTTCTTTTCAAAACACGTTCTCAAGTGAATCTAGTGATAAATTTCCAAATTTATTTCTGGTAATCAAAAAAAGAAGATTTAGCATAATGATTGATGGCATACTCATTTAGAGACAGATGTTCAAGGGATTTAATTCAAACAAAGAAAGTTTTTAAACTTCTCCATTTTGACACTCTCTCTCTCTCTCTCTCTCTCTTCATATATATATATGGGAGAGGGTGTGATATATATATCGCAGAACAACCCCCTTAGGAGCAATGAATTTCAAATGTGTTATCTCTGTTGTTTTATTAATGACACTATCTGGTGGGCATCAACTAGTCACACAGGACTGCAACAGATTTCTGTCTTTTCTTAAATGTTTTGTTCTGGTTTCTATCAATATAGCAAGATAAAAAACAACTCATGCACATAAACCTTGGGCTGATGTAGCAGCTGAGTTATATGTGTATGACTAAAATTCTAAATATTTAATGTGTAGGGTTCTTTCTAATTTCAGAAGAAATATGAAGGCAGTGCTCCTGAAATGTTACATGCTAGTCTATCATTTTAAATGCAAAAGTGAAGGATTACGGTTCAAATGACTTCAAGTTGGCATTTGATGATTCAGAAGAAATAAAGCCATTTCAGGGAAAACCACACATTTTCTAAAAAGTGAAGAAATTTTTAGATGTGTATTTTATTTTCTGCATAGTAGCCATGATATTTCCCATGATCAGAAAAGCATAACATAAAGCTGAACAGCCATGTGAAAAACAAAGTTATTCCTCAGAAACAAGGTATAATATATTTAATTGGAAAAAATAGAGCTACTAAAAATATGAAAAATATTTTTCTATAATAAAAATATTAATCTCATAATATTATGAAAGCATCACTACTCCCTTAAGCTTCATCTATTACAATGTATAGTCTATATATTTACTTTAATAGTAATGGAGTTGTGAAAAATAATTCACTGATCAAACACAGTAGGAATAGCTGTAAAAATTGTCTAGGTCAAAAAAGAAAAGCCGGATGAGTTTGAACCTCACCAAAGTAGCTATCTCTCTATATCTCGCTCTCTTCCTCTTTGTTCTTTTACCTGTATCTACCTGGAAAACCAAAAGCCCTAGAGGTTACATGAAAAAATATATATATTTTAAACCTCGTTAGAATTATTTAATGAGAAAATCCATACCTCCTTAAGGTAATAGGGGTGGGTATATCAGGCACAAAAATTGCCAGAAGATTGCCAGCTTCCTCCTCCTAGAAAGATTATCACAGAACTGGGCCTGAGGGATCTTTGATTAATACATGCAAAATGAAGATTTATTTAAGTAGCATGAAGCCTATATATTCAGATAATACCAGGGTATTTTGGCAGGACAAGCAGTAATACTCCTGTATTTTAAAAAAAGAAATACTTCTTACGTCATTAGAAGCGTACATCTCACAAGCAATTCAGGAACCATTTTTTCCACATTTATCTTAAATCGCATTTGAGGTACTAAATCCTACAAATAAGTATAATTAACATAAAAAGAAGACATTTAATGACATTTTAAATATAAAACAGCATTGAAATCTGAGGCTTAGCCAGATATCTACTTAAAATTGACTAAAATGTTTCAAACACTGTATCTTTAAATTAATTTATGTTGAACACACTGGGTACCAGAGTCAATTCTGGTTACTATGACAACAGACACTGAAAATTTAAAGATCCAGCAGCAAGCTCAATTCCCTGCAAAGAGGGTTATTTTACATTAAAATTACATACCACTGCAACAGTTTCAATGAAACATGTTAAACAGATATACATGCAAGCCATCTTTTTAAAAGACAATTTATTTAGCGTATATGAGATACAATGTTTATCATTTTAACTTAAATTTCCCCCTAGCTAGATTTAAAGAGTGAATAAGAATCTCAATTTCAGAAAGCAAGCAATACACTAGGGAAGAAGAAAAGATATCTAAACTAATCATGTAATAAGGGCACCATAGACTATCAGTCTATACTATTTGCTTTGCAAATCTTTCCTTGGCTAGTGGGCCAATCTCATAAGGTGGAAACTTAACAGAACAACCACAACAATAAAAAAGGGAACATGCAATCATATGAATACACTGAAGTTTTTAGATTGATAAAATGCATAATGATTTTTCTAAAGAGTCCTTTAATTGGCTGTAAAATTACTGGATTTGAAAATGATTGTGTTTTGTATTATTCCAATACAGCTTTTATGGGGTCAAGGCTCATCAATTCTACTAAATAAATATACTGACTCATGTAGCCCAAAAAAGAGTCACCCTGTGTATATAAACCAAGTGAAGGGAAATGAGATGTAAGGGGCTGTCAATCAGTGCGTGCCAAAGAGGAGAAGGTAGAGGCCTCCTGAAGTGGCACTCCTCCTTGTCTCTCCTTCCATTCAAGCACGAAGGGCAAGGGAAATGCCTCCTTGGTTCTGATTAAATGCACATCATGATAGCCCAGTTTCCCAATCGGTCTTTAAAAACACTAACGTGCACACACTTCAAGACAGGCCATTTTCCTGTTGTTTAATCTGCTGAAGTGTAATGTCAGTCTTGATCTGGTTCATCTTAAGATACTGATTAAAATTGGTGCCCATTATGTCTCTGATGCCAAAGGTTAACGTCATTCAAAACAGAGACTTCCTTTTTGTATTCCTCTTATAACTCTCAAATCAGATTCTTGAATCAAATTTCATTTTACAAACCCTTGTTTGAAAGAGAAATGGGAGGTAGGGAAGACTAGAAAGGAAAGAATTATTTTTCTCTCCATAAGTCGGTCCCCTATACTGAAGGTTTCCCTAAAACATAAGAATTGAGTCTATGAAAGATCTCAAGCATCTGAGGGATATTAATTCAGTGTATTGACTCTACTTTTAACAGTTCATGTGGATGCTTCAATATTCCACTTTCTTATCTCCATTTTGCTACTCCACAGAGACAAAAATTAAAACAGAAAACACTACTGGTTTCCCAAATATACAGTGTTCTTTAAATATAGACTATGAAGACAAAAATCAATGAGAATGTCCACATTTCAAATATACTTTAGAGATGGAAAATCAAACTATTTTAATATGTGAAATCCAATATTGCTTCTCCACTCTGAAATTATAGGACATCAATTATGTTGAAAACATGTTCAACATCAGAATAAATATTACTCATGTTGATCCAGAGGAAGAAAAATTTTCTATTAGAAAAAAATGGCTCAAAAATATTCATTCATGTTATGTAAGTTTTCATTTATTTCTTTCCAAGCGGTTTGAAAATAAAGAATCTGCTAAAATCCAGTGGGTAGAGAACTATAAACAAGATACTAGTTTTGTATTTTTAAAACTGTGTGTTTATGTAATCTAAATGGAACAGTTTGTTCCATTAAAACGATCCTTCAGTTTGCAAGAGCCCTCTTTAGGTATTTATAGACCTTGAGATAGGCTCCAACTGTTATAGTTTACAAGGACTTTTCACACATTCCTGCTTAACTTATCATCTACAACACTTATGGATGTGTTACATGACACAAGAAATCATTTTTATTTAATTTGTATCTCTTCAAAATCAGTGTCCTTGTAAACAATACAAATCTGTTTAACATTGCTAATTAAGCATTACAGTTTAATGTATATATATCATCTCTCTTTACCCAGTTATATTTTTAAAAATATATTCAACAACCATTATGAGCAAGGCACTATAAAAAAATATAGTCTCATAGAAGGGATAAGACTTTCCCAATATGGACCATGCAAACAATGCTGAGAGGAAATAGTAAAAATGATTTTTACCTGAACGGTCAGGAAAAACATTTCAGAACCAGTATGTTTGTTCTAAAGCTTGAATTTGCATAGTTTAGGAGACTATACAGGTTGGAAAAGAAAGACCTTCCAAGTAGTAGGGCCAATACAAACAAAGGCACATAGGGAGGATGTGCATGCTCTTCCAAAGATCCTAAAAAGACCTTTGGGTGGACTGAAGCTCTATCCAAGAAAATTTCAAATCCCAGTCTGAGGAACGTGGACTTTGTTATTTAGGCAAGAAGATTTGGGAGCAATGAAATGCAAGGGGTGAGGTGTTCAGTAAAATCCACATGGCAAAAAACTGTAGATGGACTGGAGTGGCAAGCCATGATTTAAAGACACAATGTAAAAGGTTTAGTACAAGTGAGGCTGAAAGGTCTGGGCTAGGGCAATGGCAGGATGGCTAGGACAAAGAGAGTTTAGAAATATTGCAGAGGGCTGGGAACAGTGGCTCATGCCTATAATCCCAGCACTTTGGGAGGCTGAGGTGGGAGGATCACTTGAGCCCAAGTGGTTGAGGCTGCAGTGAGCTATGATTGTGTGCCACATTATTGCCCTCTAGCCTGGGTAAGAGAGGGAGAACCGGTTGGAAGGAAGGAAGGAAAAGAAATATTGCAGCAATAGAATGAAGAGAATTTGGTAAAGGCCGGCTTGAGTTCTCCACATTTAATGGTTAAGAGATTTGATATGCTAAAGAATATGAATATATCAGAGTAGATAATATTAAATTATACTGCATTTTGGAATTGCAGAGCAAATAGTAATGTCTTCATTTTGTGCTAGCTACTGTGGTCTTCCTTTTGATTCTCTATGTCCACTCCTCTGCTAACTAAACTGGTAAAAGATGAACTAAAGAGCCAATTGATTAAAGCTTAATAAAATGCAATAATTAAAATCATTCCTTTAGGTGGTCCTTAGTTTCTATAAGATAAAAATGTTCTTTTTCTTAGATAATCTCGCCTTCTTTTCTTTGCTCCATAAGTGGTGAATACATATATGAGTAAAGAGGTATGGGGACCTTCTCACATGATCTTGTGGTGCTGAGGAACTATAAGATCCTTATGCTATATTTTCATCCTCTGGCCCTTGAGTGATGCCCTTGGCTATCTGGTCTTTTGGGGTCCTATGGACCTCCAGGACAGAAGCACAGGAACTCTGAAGTTTTTCAAACTTTTTGATACTCTTGGCTCAAGTGATGCCCCTAGTGATGGCTCCTGGCTATCCTGCACCTAAGCTTCTCCCACAGGCCTATAGGATGTCTGCCTTAAACACCACTCAGCCCCAACTCAGGCTGTCCACTCAGCAGCTTTTGCTGAAAAGCACCTTTCCCCACTGCACAAAACCCCTCTGGAAAGGTTTCAAATTAGACTCTTCTCTACACCACAAGGAAAGCAAGAACAGGCTTGGAAAACTAATCACCACTACCTGAGCAATGAATCATGCTGGAGACCATCAGATTTATTTGACTATGAATGTAATCTAGATCAGTACAGGGCAATCTGTTAGATGATATGGGAAATAAGAGTCCTCTGCTATCCCTATAGTATCCTCACTAATAACCTGTCCCTCTCTAGACCAGTTCCAAATAAGTGAAAATCCGAGCAGACATCTAAATGTCTCTGCTCCCAGACTTTTTCTCTCTTATTCATCTCATAGCATTTCAAGGTCAGAAAGAGACAGCTCTTCATTTATACCTTTTTTTTTATCGCAGTCTCCTTCTTCCAGGTTTCATCTGAGCCCCATGATAGGCAAAGTCTGAGACCTCCAGCTTGATTATTACTATAGCTTATTGACAACACAGTACAAGAAATTCTGTTGTTAATACGGCAACTGAAGGAACCAAAAAAATTTAGAAAAGTCTTCCTCAAGACAATAGCCTGGCTTGTAAGAATGTTAACTTGCTGTACAATCTTATGCTGCATGCCAAAAGCTGAATATTACCTGAATATCTTAATTTCCCAGAGGCAGGGATGCCTCAGGTAAACTAGTGGGAAGACTCCTATGAGGAAAAATAACAGAAAAAGCACATTAATATCTTTCAAAATATTATCCATTTTACAAATGGATTTATACAATTAGCATTACATAATATTTCCAAAATGAATAATTATGGAGACTTCAAAAATGTTCACGATGAATATAATATATTCTACTCAGAAATGGATGCTCCTTTAAGACTCAATAACATCTATGTCTATTCAATACAAAAATTGAGTAAACACAGTGATGCTGTATCTAAGACTGGGTGTGAGAGCAGGAATAGAGGGCTTGGTATGCCAGCCAACAGGTTAAATAATTTAGTAAATTTCAATAGTCAATGAATTGATTGACTCTCTGATATACAAACTGAAGTTACTAAAGCAGAAGAAAAAGGTTAGAAATAGAAACATTTAACTTATGTTGATAACACTTGCCTCTGTACCAGTTACTGGTCTTAGAGGTAGCCACCAACCAAGGACAAATGAGAAACTTGTGGACGACACATCTCAGCTTCCCTAACTCTGAGGTTCACCTTCCACATGGCCGCTCAGTTTTCCAGTGAAGACTACTGCCATTTTAGCCACAGTAGTAACTTACTTGATCACAAACTCTTTTCTGACTTCCTTTTCTTTTTTGTCTAACTTGGCCACTCGCTTGCTGCTGTTTCCTGGGATGACCTTGAATAAACCATTTACTCTTGCATCTGTGTCTCACAAAACGTTTCACAGGGAAACAAAATAAAGTCCAGAGCTCTTGACCATGGCTTGCCTTCTTTGTCTGCCTGAGAGGAATCTCTGAAGCCTGGGAGTCTAAATCATATGGAAATTTATGTCTGAAATATTCTCATGTCTCCTTTTTAATCCTTCAATTAAAACCAGAATGACAAATTTTCCGGTAATAAAAGAGTGGGTGTTTTTCCCCTGATGACTCTCTCTTCCAATAGTCCAGCTGGCACAAAAATGTCGCAAGCCTCTTTGAGAAGGTCAGCGAGCTTTGACTCAGCCCTATCCTCCCAGATGTATACTTGGAGTTAGCAGATTCTTCGACCCAAAACTGTTTTTATAGAGAATAATAAATTCAACTAAATAACTAAAGATCTTGACTAAGAGTCAAAGAATTTTAAAAGTACCAAGTTCCCAAGAGTCATTAATCCACACTTCATGTTGTCTTCATTTTTCCACAAAAAGTAGTATTACCAAGTCTGCTTATTATTTTATTAATCAATAAAACACAAACACTCTCTCAAAATGTTTGAATGTTCATTTAAACTGGAAGTCATAGCTCAAACTATGGATCTACGAAGACCTGGCTTCAAATCCTGGCTACAATTCTTGCTGGCAATGACACCAAGCATATTATTTAACCCCTTAGGCCTTCATCTGTTCTTCCTCAAGTTAGAAATAATAAAATACTTAAATTTTACAGTGGCCATTAAGAACAAATGAAATGATTAATAAAGTCTAACATATAGTAAATGTTCATGTTAATTTCTTTTTAAAACATCTGATAATCATTCATTCAATTAACATTTATTGAGCATCTGTTTGTTGCTAGACCCTGTGATAAATAAAATACAATCTTTCTCCTACCCTCCAAGAGCTTATGATCTACTGGGGAGACAAATATGTGTTTTAAATTTAACAATTAAAATGTATATAATACATTATATTATGCCCAATATATTGTTGCATGAATATGTATAAAAGTGAATAATTATAATGAAAACAAATTTTTCTTGAATGCAACAACAGTAAAAGTGCTATCTAAAATTTCTAGGCCACAGTAGTATTCAGATACTTGTGTCTACTTACCCTATATACAGCAGATTAAATTTCGTAACTTTATAATCTTAAGAATCATTCCCTTGCCATTATCAGAGTGTTAATGTTGAGATGGTTAATACTGAGGAAAATGAGAATGAAAGTCCTGTTCAAATGCTGGGTCATGGTAAACGTGAGGAGAAAATTATGTCCATGTAAGGCTTTGTAGTGGTCTAAGAGATCTGAATTGCTCTTCACCTTATCATGTCACTCCACTAAAATTACTATCAGTGTCATAAACTGGTATCTATTAACTAAGTGCTTAGGGGTCTGGAAAGTTTAAGACTCTCCTGAACAAAAGTATCTAGTAACATGTTTTGTTGATCACTGTAGCAAAAAGCTCACCCTGCTTCCTGTCCTACACATTTCTAGCATGTTTTGCTTTTGTCTAAGAGAGCATTTTGTGTATGTCTGTCATGTCCTTGACCCAGCATACCCCAAATCTGTTAATTTCCATAGCTGATGTTCACATGCCATTCCTTTCATGGGGAGCATGCACACACACACCCTCCCAGACCCTCTCTCACACCCAAAGGGCTGAGCAGGGTGCCATTCACCCGGATCATTTACGAGAGAATGAGTCTGTTGATAAAGTGACTCAGGCTCCACCCGCAAGTTTGGTGAGGTATCTAATTAAGACAAGCAGAGATGTAGCTGACACTCGTAAATCAACCATAAAGCACTTATCACGTTAATACTTCAGTCTCAGACGTGATTTTTAAACTGTTTGTTCCCGATTCCCTCCGAGAGCATCACCAACATTCTCACAGGAATGATAAAGGTATGTCTCTCCTCATGTGGAAGGTCAGTCAAGCCTTCATCCTAACCTTGTCCTCTCACTCATATAAAAGCAAGTTCTTAACTTTATAAGAACCATTTGTCTACAAGATATGCATTTCTCATAATTATTCTTACCTGGGAAAAATTTCAATCTCCTTAATCTTAATTCTTCAGATATCAGATATCAAGCTGACACTTTTTTTTTAGTTCTAGAAAATTTTTTTTCCTGTAGGTTATTGGGGTACAGGTGATGTTTGGTTACATAAGTTCTTTAGTGGTGATTTGTGAGATTTTGGTGCACCCATCACCCAAGCAGTGTATACACCCTATTTTATTCCTTATTTCCCTTCCACTCTTCCCCTAAGTTCCCAAAGTCCATTGTATCATTCGTATGTGTTTGTGTCCTCATAGCTTAGCTCCCACATGTCAGTGAGAGCATGTGATGTTCGGTTTTCCAGTCCTGAGTTACCACACTCAGAATAATAGTCTCCAATTATATATATATATATCACAGTTTCTTTATCCACTCATTAATGGGCATTTGAGTTGGTTCCATGATTTTCCATTGTAAATTGGGCTGCTATAAACATACATGTGCAAGTATCTTTTATGTGTAATGACTTTTTTTTCTGAGTAGATACCCAGTAGTGGGATTGCTGGGTTGAATGGTAGATCTACTTTTAGTTCTTTAAGGAATCTCCACACTGTTTTCCATAGTGGCTGTTCTAGTTTACATTCCCACCAGCAGTATAAATTAAATTAAGAAGAATTTAATTTTCTAGCTTAATAACTCCTAGCTTAACTTAGGAAGAATTAGATACCCTGGATACCAATAACAAGCAGCAAGATTAAAATGATAATTAAAAAATTACCACCAACACGAAAAAAGTCCAGGACCAGACAGACTCACAGCAGAATTCTACCAGATATTCAAAGAAGAATTGTTACCAATCCTCTTGACATTATTCCACAAAATAGAGAAAGAGGGAACCCTCCCTAATTCATTCTATGAAGCCAGCATCACCCTAATACCAAAACCAGGGAAAGACATAACCAAAAAAGAAAGCCATAGACCAGTATCTCGGATGAACATAGATGCTAAAATCCTTAACAAAATACTATCTAACTGAATTCAATCACATTTCAAAAAGATAATTCACCATGATCAAGTGGGTTTCATACCAGGGATGCAGGGATGGTTTAATACACACAGGTCAATAAATGTGATACACCACATAAACAGAAGTAAAAATAAAAATCACATGATCACCTCAATTAAGAAAAGGCACTTAACAAAATCTAGCCTCCCTTTACGATTATAACTCAGTAAAATCAGCATACAAGGGACATATTTCAATGTAATAAAAGCCATCTATGACAAACCCACAGCCAACATATTACTGAATGAGGAAAAGTTGAAAGCATTCCCTCTGAGAACTTGAACAAGACAAAGATGTCCATTCCTCTTCAACATAGTACTGGAAGCCTTAGCCAGAGCAATCAGACAAAAGAAAAAAATAAAGGACCTCCAAATCAGTAAAGAGTAAGTCAAACTCTCACTGTTTGCTGATAATATGATTGTTTACCATGAAAACCCTAAAGACTCCTCCAGAAAGCTCCTAGAACTGATGAAAGAATTCAGCAAAGTTTCTGCATACAAAATTAATGTACACAAATTAGTAGCTCTTCTATACACCAACAGTAACCAAGCAAAGAATTACATCAAGAGCTCACCCCGTTTTACAATATCTGTTTAAAAAAAAAGTATTTACAAATATACCTAACCTAAGTGAAAGACTTCTACAAGGAAACCTACAAAACGCTGCTGAAAGAAATGATAGATGACACAAACAAATGGAAATATATTCCATTCCCATGAATGGGTAGAATCAATATTGTGAAAATAACCATACTGCCAAAAGCAGTCTGCAAATTCAATGCAAGTCCCATCAAATTACCACCATCATGCTTCAAATAATTAGAAAAAAAAATTCTAAAATTCATATGGAAACAAAAAAGAGCCTGAATAGCCAAAGCAAGACTAAGCAAAAAGGACAAATCTGGAGGCATCACATTATCTGATTTCAAACTATACTCTAACGCCATAGTCAACAAAACAGCATGGTACTGGTATAAAAATAGGCACATAGACCAAAGGAACATAATAGAGAACCCAGAGATAAACCCAAATACTTACAGCCAACTGATCTTTGACAATGCAAGCAAAAACATAAAGTGGAAGGCTGAGTGCAGTGGCCCACGCCTGTAATCCCAGCACTCAGAGAGGTCGAGGAGGGCAGGTCACTTGAGGTCAGGAGTTTGAAACCAGCCTGGGTAGCATGTTGAAACCTCATCTCCACCACAAAATACGAGAATTACCTGGGCATGGTAGCACATGCCGTTAGTCCCAGCTACTCTGGAGACTGAGGCTGGAGAATTGCTTGAACCTGGTAGTCAGAAGTTGTAGTGAGCTGAGATCACCCCACTGCGATCCAGCCTGGGCAACAGAGGGAGACTCTGTCTCAAAAATAAATAAATAAATAACAAATAGATGGATAAATAAGTAAGTAATAGATAAAGTGGGGAAAGAACACCCTTTTCAACAAATGGTGCAGGTATAATTGGCTAGCCATGTGTAGGAGAATGAAACTGGATTCTTATCTCTCACCTTATACAAAAGCAACTCAAGATAGATTAAGGACTTAAATCTAAGACCTGAAACAAAAAAAATTCTAGAAGATGACATGGGGAAGAAAAACCTTCTAGACATTGACCTAGGCAAGAATTTTCATGACCAAGAACCCCAAAGTAAATGCAATAAAACAAAGATAAATAGCTGGGACTTAATTGAACTAAAGAGCTTTTGCACAGCAAAAGGAACAGTCAGCAGAGTAAACCCACAGAGTGGGAGAAAATCTTCATAATCTATACATTTGATAAAGGACTAATATTCAGAATCTGCAACAAACTCAAGCAAATCAGTTAGAAAAAGCTTCTCTTGAATTATTTTGGGAGGAAGTCTTTATGCTTAAAAAAAAACCTTAGGAATTACCTTTTCCAGTAAAACTGACTCTTTTCTATCATAAATCCAACCAGTCATTTATTGGAATGAAGAAATGTCAAAAGATCTGGAAGATGTGGCAAGAGACAAGGAACCAACACCACTGTTTTGAGTTGTATGTTGTTATTGTTATTGTTGTCATTTGGTGTAACCCACAAGGGGGTTAAGAAACAGAGTACTGAATAAATAAGAGCCAGGAAATTACCATCTAGAGAACTTCCAGGATGTTCTCCTTGAAATCATCTGTGATGCTTCTTCTCACATGTGAAGGGTAGGGAAGGAGTTTCTCACATTTCGCAGGGTAGGGAAGGAGTTTGTGATACACAATGGATTATCCCAGTTCACTAGTATAGATAATGGAAATACACCTGGAAAGCTAAGTCACATACAGGGAGGAAACGTGATTAACTGAATAATTCAAGGTTATTACTAGCAACTCAATTACAGATGGATAACCTGTGAGAGGCAGCACTGGAAAAGAAGGCAGATCATAGAGACTGAGGAAGAGGCTTTTTTACTGGTTTCTTTGAAAAGTATATCTCCCCCTCTAGACAGCTAGTGCGACTCAATAGTAGTACATGCATTGCTTCAACTGGAGAGCTACCTATGCAGTACAAGCCCTTCATTTTACAAATTAGAAAATGAAGGTTCAACTTTCCTAGGATGAAACCACTATTTAGTGACAAACCTGGATTTGAATGTAAATTTTCTGCCTCTTGTCTCAGTTCTTTTTTTACTCTGCTTTGGCTAAAATACATCCAGAATCTTAACAGTTTTATCATAATCAAAAATAGTTACCCTTTCTTATTTATTAAGTACATATTATGTTTCAGGTACTATAAAAGGAGCTTTATCCAGAATATCTCATTTAATTTTGCAATGCTTTAAATGAGATAGATACTGTTCTATCTATATTCTATGAATAAAACAAAGCTTCGTGATATCAAATTATGAACAGTATAAAATCAAATGAATAGTAAGCGGTAAAATCACCATTTAGATCTATGCCTGTCTAAATTCCACTAGAAGTAAGGGGCAAGTTGTGAAGATTAACTGTGGCCCAAAAATCTACACTCGTACCCTCTCTTCATCGGCATTACTGTGGCCTTAATTCAGGATTTTATCCTTGCTTAGACTATTGCAATAGTTTTCTAACCAATCTATTTCCATCTCTTCCTTGCAAGTCCATCTTCTACATTTATAACAGAATTATATTTTTTAAATGTATAATTTCTTATCAAATTATCCTGTTATTTCTCAGGTCAAACAGTTAATAAGCCTCAGATTAAGAACCAGAGACTCTGGACTTTCTTTTAGTTTACTTAGATCTGGGGTTCTTTTCCCTAATCCTCATTAATTAATAAAATATAATTATTAAAAACATAATCATGACATATAATCACCCTTTATAACACCTTAATACTAAAGATAGTTCCTGAAATGTTATGTAGTTATTATAAAATGAAGTTCTAAGTCTAACTTACTCTATGTGACATTAATCTACTCCAAATGCCTAGAGAAAAATCAGCAATTAATAGAAAACTCAGGTAAGAACAGTACAATGAACAAAAACTATGGGAGAATATCATTTATAAATATGGACATATAAATGTTAGCAACTTGGAATAAAAAATATCTGTGACTAAACTAGATTTATTCTACATATGCAAGGATGGTTTAAATTAGAAAACCTAGTATTGTAATTGAACACATTAACAAATTTAAGAAGCAAAATGCTCTGGTCATCTGAATAGATGAAGAAAAAATGTTATATGAAATTCAACACCTAATCATAATCAAAATTTTGAGCAAACTTGGAATGGAACAGGGTTAATGTCTAGGGGTTCAATCCTAGAACTCAGACTAAATAAATCAGTAGTGACTAAAGCACAGGTAGAGAGGCCTGGAGAAAGTTCCACAGTGAGCATTTTGTTCAGCTCTAAGTCGTCTGTAAAAGGCGCTCTTACCTGGTAACAACAGACTAAGAAGGAGGTGAACTTTTTTTGTATTTTCAAATCATCCTCCACATTAAACAAATTGTTAAATATTATCGTGTACCCTTGCCTCAGTTTTGTCACCCTGTGAGGCTATACACTTTTTAAAAGTTCTTCTGTCCTTTATAAGGCAGTTTTAAACCTCTAGTGCTTCAGTTTGATATGAATAAACATGGGGCCCAAAAAAAGAGGAGGAAAAGAGATGAGGAAAGCCTATGCTACACACACACACACACGCACACACGTGAGATCATACAAAATATTTCTTAATGGGGCAGAGTTACACTAACTACTTTTTGTCACTGCTTACTCATTATTTCAACAGAAACAACCACCCAAATCATATAGTCTAATCTTTACTTTTGCCTTCCAACTAATAAATTCCAACATAAAGACCACAACGAAAACCTCAGAAATGTAGTCCCCTTTAGGGAGAAAGAAGGAAAAAACCCCACCTGCTTATAGTTAAAGAATTATAAACCTAATTGCTAAAAAATATACTAAGGAAATTATGTAAGAAGGTATGATAAGGTTGACTTAATCTGGAAGATGAAACAGTCATAGTAATTTGGTCATTTTGGGGAGTCTTTATGTTGCCATGTTATATGATTTAATCTGGGAGGTGAAGCAGTCATAGTAACTCGTTCATTCTGAGGAGTCTTTATGTTGCCATCTTGTATGATTACAATGACAAGTAGTGGCAATGTCCTAGGTCTTTAAGAATTACACATGAACAATGTTTGCCTTTAAGGGACAAGTGATTCAAGAATATAATTGGAGTGAATCATTAAAATTTTCTCTTTTCCCTTCAAGGAAAAGTGAAATACAAATAGAATCAACTCCGAATAATCCATAACAAATGAAAGGAGTCACAACACAGATAGTCCAAAGGCAAAAGGAATAAAAATAACTTGCACTTAGCTTTGGAATGTACTATGTATCATTTCCAGTGTGGACAATAGTTTTTTGTGGCAGCCCTAATTATAGAACATCTGTGGCCAGGCCCTTGGGCAAGGAAATATCTAAGTCAAATGAAATACAAAGCAAATATCTAAATTTAAAACATTTTATTTGGGAAGCAAAAATTCCAATTTCAGACGTGCACACAAACCAGGCGGTCTTCAGTATCTCCAAAGAACAAAGAGAAGAAGTTTGGGAGTTTTAATAGAAAGAGAAATGTTACATATTGTTTTGAAGGAACTCTCACTGGCACTCAAGAGGCTTTGGGAAATGGCAAGCTCTAGCTGGTGAGTGACCGGAATAGATAAAACCAGTCTTAGAGTCACAGCAGGTCATTTCAGCAGCTACCAGGTAAAACTGGTCTTAGGGTTATGGAAGGCCATTTCAGCAGCTTGATTTGGAGAAAATTTAATTCTTACAACAGGTGCTATGTGCTCTGAGTGCTTTTATTCCCTCTGGCCTCTAAACTCTGATTTAGTTGGGCATGATAAGAATGACCCAATATGTGTAATTAACTTTCACAGAGATAATACCAACGCCAGTTAGGTTGAATTGTCATAAGCAGAAAGTCATCCAGAATGCCCTTTAAATTGTTTGGTATATTTCAAAAGAACAACAAAAGTATAGTTTAAAAGAACAACTAGATTATAGGGATGGCAGAAGCAATAATTTATATATGTATTATCTGAGCTTACTTAAACACACCAATAAAGTATATCTGGCATCACTTCTAAAGTTCCACCAAAAGTTCTCTTAAAAAAAAAGTTGGAGAATAAATTAAGCAAAATAATCGCTCACATTATGAAGAATTTCTCATGTGACAGGCACTATGCTAAGCAACAACAGTCTTATATGTAGGCCCACCAATTACAGACAGTTGGGTACTTTTGTAAGGAATTTATATGTATCCCTTCATTTACACAAGGATACAATTATATGTATCCTTGTGTAAATCCTGTGAAATAGCTTCTGTCATCATGCCTATTTTGCAGGTGAGGAAACGGGGCACAAAGCAATACATTTACCTAAACACTTAGAGCTGGGAAGTGACCAAGTAAAACCCCAGACGTTTCACCCTCTACTGGGCTTTTTTAACCACTACCTTCGTAATGACTCCTGATGTGAACAAGAGGAAAAGTATCTGCATTTTATGTTCATTAGATGGTACTTTTTCAATATAGTAATTTTGAGCACAAGGGTCAACATAACACTTTATGACTACAGAATAGATGCGCTTCTGGTTCCTTGAGCAAACACTGGCCCACACATCTCTGATATATATTTTCAGATACCTCTAGGACGATTTTGTCTCTTATGCGTGTCCCTTAGATAGCAGGATATTCAAAATGAGAATGGTCTTCACTCCCTAACAGGCATCTGACCTGAAACAATAGATTTTATTTGATGTATTCCTCTTGGCCTACAAGAGGAAGTGGGTGGAGGGGGGAGTAACAAAGAGAAGAGAAGCCTACAATGTTTGCCCCCTAGCAGGAACACCAAATTTGAACACCTGTCTACATAGAGAAAAGCACGATCATAAGAACCACAAATCAGGTGAGCTGCCATGGTACCTGGTTTGAACTTTATATTGCTGAAACAGGCATTGAAGAGGGTAGTAGAGATAGTCTTGAATTGCCAACACCACCCTACCCCCAGTAGCAGCCATGCAGCATGGAGACAGAGTCTGTTCTTGGAGGAGGGAGCATGCAGTGACTGGGGGTCTTTACATTGAATATAGTGCTACTCTCTCACAGTAGAGAGCAAAGCCAGGCTGGGCTCAACTACCACCTGCATACAGAGGGAGCATATGGACCAGATGAAGCCAGAGGGGAACTGTCCACTCTACCCATCAGAAGGGGAGTTTCTTGGCAAGCCTTGCCACCACTAGCCAAAGTGCTCTGGGGTCCAAGGTAAATTTGAAAGGTAGTCTAGGACACAAGGTCTGCAATTCCTAAGCAACTTCTAATGCTGAGGCGGGCTTAGAGCCAGTGGACTAGGATGATACATGACTTAGAGAGGAGCCAGCAAAGGGGCTAAGGGGGTGCTTGAGATCCCCTTTCCAGGCCCTGGCTCATGGATGACATTTGTAGACATATCCTGGGCCAAAAGAGAAGCCATTGCATTAAAGGGAAGAATCCAGTCCTAGCAGGATTCATCACCTGCTGACTAAAGACCCTTGGGCCCTGAATAACCAGCAGCAATACCTAGATGGTACACCATGGGTCTTGGGCTTGGAGATGTGTTGGCTTTGGTTATGACCCAGCACATTACCAGAAGTAGTGGCTATGGTGAAAATCTTTCTCTGTTTGAGAAAAGAAAAGGAAAAACTAAAGAGGACTTTGTCTTGTACCTTAGGTACCAGTTCATCCACAATGCGGTAGAGCAACCAGCAGGCTCTTGGGGTCCCTGTGTCCAGGTCTAGGCTCTTGCACAGCATTTCTGGACCTACCCTGAGTTAGAGGGGAGTCCACTGCCCTGAAGGATGAGTCCAAGGCCTGGTTGCACTCATCACAACCTGACTGAAGAGCCCTTTGGCTTTAAGTGAACACCCTCAGTGGTCTTGCAGAAACCCTCGTGGGCCAGTGGTGGTAGTGGCCACTGGGAGAGGTTTTACTGCCTGTGAAAAGGGGAGGGAAGAGCAGAAAAGACTTTATATTGTGGTTTGAGTGCCAGTGTACCTACAGTAGAATAGAATATCAGATAAATTTCTAAGGCTTTTGATTCCAATCCCTAGCTCCCAGACAGTATCTCTGTACCCCCCAGGGGCCTAGGAGAATTTGCCACCCTAAAGGGATAACACAAATCTGGCTGGTTTTGCCACTTGCCAATCATGGAACCCTAGCAACTTGAGTGAGGATAGATTGTAGCCAGATTGTGGTGGTTACAGCAGGCCTTGGGTGAGGTCCCAGTGTTGTGCTGACTTCAGATCTGACCTAGTGCAGTCCCAGTGGTGATGGTCATGGGGGTGCTTGCATCACCATCCCCCCCCAGTCCCAGAATGCTCATCACAGAGAGAGACTCCATTCATTTGGGAGAAAGTAAGAAGGTAGGGGACAGAATCTTTGCCTGCCAATCCAGAGAATTCTTCCAGAACTTCTCTAAGACCACCAAGGCAGTCCTTCACGAATCTGCAAAAACCACAGTGTTATTGGGCTTAGGACCAACATCCCTTTGATTACCTGGAAAGCCTTCCCAGGAAGGACAAGCACAAACACCCAACTGTGAAGGCTATAATATATATATAATTCTTCAAAACTCAAAACTCTGATGAACATCTGCAAGCAACAAGACTGTTCAGGAAAACAAGATCTTACCAAACAAACTAAATAAGTCACCAGGGACCAATCAGGAAGAAATAGAGACATGTGAAGACAGAACTCAAAATAACTGCTTTAAGGAAATGTAAAGAAATTCAAGATAACACAGATAAGAAATTTCAAATTCCACCAGATAAATTTAACAATGAGATTGAAATAATTAACAAGAATCAAGCAGATATTCTAGAGCTGAAAAATGTAATTGACATACTGAACAATACAGCAGAGTCTCTTAATAGCAGAATGAATCAAGAAGAAGAAAGAATTAGTGGGCTTAAAGATAGGCTACTTGCCTAAAAGAAAAAAAGAATTAAAAAGAATGATGTACCCCCTCAAGATCTAGAAAATAACCTCAAAAGGGCAAATCTAAGCGTTATTGACCTTTAAAAGAAGATAGAGAAAGAAAAAGGAATAGAAAGTTTATTCACAGCAGTAACAACAAAGTGCCAAAACTAAAAAAAGATATCATTTCCAAGTACAAGAAGGTTATAGAACACTGAGCAGATTTAACCCAAAGTAGATTGTCTCAAGGCATTTAGTAATAAACTCCAAAAGATCAAGGCTTAAGAATCCTAAAAGCAGCAAGAGAAAATAAACAAGTAGCACCCAAGGAGTTCCAATACATCTGGCAGCAGACTTTTCAGTGGAAATGTTACCCGAGAAGAGAAAATGACATGATATATTTAAAGTGCTGATGGAAAAAATATTTTAGCCTATAATAGTACACTCAGTGAAAATGCTCTTCAAACATAAAGGAGAAATAAAGACTTACCCAGAAAAACTGGATATCATCAACACCAGAACTCTCCTACAAGAAATGCTAAAGGTAGAACTTCAATCTGAAATAAAAGGACATTAATGAGAAACAAGAAATGATCTGAAGCTATAAAACTCACTGGTAATAATAGGTACACAGAAAAACAGAACACTATAGCACTATAACTGTGGTGTGTAAACTACTCTTAAGTAGAAAGACTAAAATACTAGTCAAAACAGTAACTACAACTTTCAAGAAATAGATCATAGATATATAAGATATAAATAGAAACAACAAAATGTTACAAAGAAGGGAAATGAAGTTAAAGTGTAGAGTTTTATTAGTTTTCTTTTTGTGTGTCTGTTTATGCAAGCAGTGTTAAGTTGTTATCCGGCTAAAATAATGGGTTATCAAATAGTATTTGCAAGATGCATGATAATCTCAAATCAAAAAAACACACAATGGATACACAAAAAAATAAAAAGCAAGAAATTAAATTATACCACCAGAGAAAATCACCTTCACTAAAAGGAAGACAGGAAGGAAAGAAAGACGAAAGAGAAAATAACAGAAGAGACAGAAAACAAATTTTAAAATGGCAGGTGTAAACCCCTACTGATATTTGAACCCAATATTCCAATATACTGAACATTGAATGAAAACTCTACAATAAAATGACAGAGAAGTGGGATAGAGTAAAAAATAAAAATGATCTGTTGCCTACAAGAAACACACTTCACTTATAAAGATACATATAGACTATAAATAAAAGGATGGAAAAAGATATCTTTCCCTTTATTTACCATCTGTATGTATCTTTATAAGTGAAGTGTAATGCAATGTAATGAAAACCACAAAAAAAGCAAAAGTCACTCTTTTTATTCCATTACATAATTCCATATAATAAAATTTTTTTAAAAGAGCAGGAATTGCTATACTTAGACAAAATAGATTTCAAAATAAAAGCTATTAGAAGTGACAAAGAAGGTCACCTATTTAAAGAGGCCAATTCAGCAAGAGAATATGATGATTTTAAATATATATGTATCCAACATTAGAGCACCCAGATATATAAAGCAAATATTGTTAGAGAGTAAGAGAGAAATAGAACTCAATAAAATAATCACTGGAGACTTCAACATCCCACTTTCAGCATGGGAAAAAATCTCTCAGACAGAAAATCAACAAAGACCCGTCAAATTTAATTTGCACTACAAAACAAATGGATCAAATAGAAATTCATAGAACCTCTCATTCAATAGCTGCAGAATATACATTCCTTTTCTCAGCACATGGATTATTTCCAAGGTAGACCATATGTTAGATCACAAAACAAGTCTTAAAATATTTTTTTAAAAATTGGAATCATATCAAGAATCATCTCTGACCACAATGGAATAAAAGTAGGTATCAATAACAAGAGATATTTTGGAAACTATACAAACACATGGAAATTAAATAATATGCTCCTAAATGACCAGTGGGTCAATGAAGAAATTAAAAAGGGAATTGAAAAAATCTTGAAACAAATGATAATGGAAACAACATACCAAAAGTTATGGGATACAGCAATAGTAGTACTAAGAGAGGAATTTGTAGTTACAAGTGCCTACATCAGAAAAGAAGAAAACCTTCAAATAAGTAACCTAACCATGCACCTTAAAGAACTAGAAAAGGAAGAGCAAATCAAACTCAAACTAGAAGAAGAAAAGAAATAATAAAAAGTATAGCAGAAATTAATGAATTTGAAAATTTAAAAAATACAAATTTTTTAAAATTTCTATTAAACAAAAAGATGGGTTTTTTGAAAAGATAAACAAAATTGATAAACCTTTTGCCAGACTGATTAAAAAAAAAGGGAGATGATTCCAATAAATAAAATCAGACATGAAAAGGGATACATTACAACTAATACCATAGAATTCAAATGATCATTAGTGGCTACAATGAGCAAATAGATGTCAATAAATTGGAAAATCTAAAGGAAATGGATAAATACCTGAAAATATAAAACCTACCAAAGCTGACTCATAAAAAAATCCAACACATGACTAGACCAATAGCAAGTAATGAAATTGAAGGTGTAATAAAAAGCCTGCCAGTAAAGAAAAGTTTGGGATCCTATGGCTTCACTGCTAAATTCTACCAAAAACTTAAGAACTAATACTAATCTCACTCAAACTACTCTGAAGGCAGAGGTGGAGTGAGTACTTACAAACTCCTTCTATAAGGCCAGTATTACCCCAATACCAAAATCAAAGACACATCAAACAAAGAAAACTACAGATTAGTAACTCTTATGAACATCGATGCAAAAAAATCCTCAACAAAATACTAACAAATAGAATTCAACAACAAATTTAAAAGATCATTCATTATGCCCAAGTGGGAGTTATCCTAGGGATGCAAGGATGGTTCAACATATGTAAGTAAGTGAATATGATACATCATATCAATAGAATGAAAAATAAAGTCTATGTGATCATTTCAATTTATGTGAAAAAACATTTGACAAAATGTGGCATCCCTTCATGATAAAAACCCTTAAAAATGGGTATAGAAGGAATGTACCTTAACGTAATAAAAGCCACATATGACACCAAATGGGGAAAAACTGAAAACCTTTCTTCTACAATCTAGAACATGACAAGGATGCCCATTTTCACCACTGTTATTCAATTTAGTATTAGAAGTTCTAGCTGCAGCAATCAGACAAGAGAAGAATATAAGGGGAATCCAAACTAGAAAGGAAGTAGTCAAATTATACCTGTTTGCAGATGATACGATCTTAGTTGGAAAAACCTAAAGACTCCACAAGAAAACTATTAGAACTGATAAGCAAATTCAGTAATGTTGCAGAATACAAAATCAACATACAAAAATTAATGGCATTTCTATATGCCAACAATGAACAGACTGAAAAAGAAATCAAAAAAGTAGTTTCATTCATAGTAGACACAAATAAATACCCAGGAATTAATTTAATCAAAGAAGTGGAAAATTTCTACAATAAAAACTGTAAGACATTGATGAAAGAAATTGAAGAATACACCAAAAAATGGAAAAATATTCCATGTTCCTGACTGGAAGATTCAATACTGTTAAAATATCCTTACTACCAAAGCACTCTAAAGATTCAATGTGATCCCTATCAAAATATCGATGATATTGTTCAGATAATATAGAATCATATAATACCCAGAATAGCCAAAGCTATCCTAAGCAAAAAGAACAAAATTGGAAAAATTATATTAGTTGACTTCAAATTATACTACAGACCTACAGAAACCAAAACAGCAAGGTATTGGGATAAAAACAGACACATAGACCAATACAACAGAATAGAGAACCCAGAAACAAATCCACTCACCTACAGTGAACTCATCTTAAACAAAGGTGCCAAGAACATGTACTGGAGAAACAACAGTCTCTTCAATAAACAGGGCTGGGATAACGAGATATTCACATGCAGAAGAATGAAATGAGACCCCTGTCTCTCATCATATGCAAAAGTCAAATCAACACGTATTGAAGATTTAAATCTACGACCTCAAACGGTGAAACCTCGACAGGAAAACACTGGGAAAACTAGCCAGGACATTGTCACAAGCACAGACCACCAAGCAAGAATGGACAAGTAGGACCACATCAAGTTAAGAAGCTTCTCTGCACAGCAAAGCAAACAATCAACGAAGTGAAGAGACCATCCCCAAAGTGGAAGAAAACATTCTCAAACTACCCATCTAATAAAGGATTAATAACCAGAATATGTAAGGAGCTCAAACAATTCTATAGGAAAAAAATATGATAATCTAATTTGAAAAAGTGCAAAAGATTTGAATAGATATTTCTCAAAAGAAGACACACAAATGGCAAACAGGTAAATAAAAATGTGCTCAACATGACTGATCATCAAAGAAATGCAAATCAAAACCACAGTGAGACATCCTCTCACCCTATTATTAAAATGTCTTATTACCAAAAGACGAGCAATGACAAATGCTGGCAAATGTGTGGAGAAAAGGAAACCCTCAGACACTGTTGGTGGGATTGTAAATCAGTACAACCACTATGAAGAACAGTTTAGAGGTTCCTCAAAAGACTAAAAATAGAGCTACCATATGATCCAGCAATCCTACTGCTGGTTCCCATCCAAGAGAAAAAAAAATCAATGTATCAAAGGTATATCTGTGTTTCCATGTTTGCTGCAGCTCTGTTCACAACAGCCAAGATTTGGAACCAATCTAAGTGTCCAACAGTAGATGAATGGATAAAGAGAATGTGATACTTACACACCATGGAGTAGTATTCATCCATATGAAAAGAACAAGATTCAGTCACTTGCCACAACATGGATGGAAGTGGAGGTCATTATGTGAAGTGAAATAAGCCAGGCACAGAAAGGCAAACATCATATATTCTCACTTACTTGTGTGATCTAAAAATCAAAACAATTAAACTCATGGACATAGAGAGTAGAAGGACAGTTACCAGAGGCTGGGAAAGGTAGTGGGAGGGTGAGGGAAGGTGGAGATGGCTGATAGGCACAATAGTATTTGATAGCTCTACAGGATGACTATGGTCAATAATAATTTAATTGTACATTTCAAAATAACTAAAAGAGTATCATTGGAGTATTTGTAACACAGAATAAATGCTTGAGGGGATGGATGCCTTGTTTCCCATGATGTAATTATTACATATTGCATACCTGTATCAAAATATCTCATATACTCCATAAATATGCACACCTACTCTGTACCCACAAAAATTAAAATACAACATTAAAAAAATAGATTAAGTGTGATTTCAATCCCTAAAGATATTGACATTGGGATTCTGTCCACAATTTTGTCCAGGCAAATAATAGAAGGTGCTTTGACATCTGTCAATTAGGATCACTTTCAGCTACCAGTAATAGAAATTGCAATTGACAGAAACATAAACTATTGGGATTTTTTTTTTTTTTTACCACTAAGACATTCAGAGTTTGTGTGGTTCTGGCATTATTAGTGCTGCTTGGGGATGTTCTCGGGGGTCCAGGCTTCTCCTGTCTTTGGGCCTTCCATCTCCAGCGTGTTGGTCTCTAGCATTCTTGTGACCTCATGATCTCAAGGTGGCCACCAGTGTTTCATATCATGCTATGTACCAGGTAGAAAGAAGAAGAAAAACAGTTTGTGCTGACTGCATCTAACCCTTCTATCAGCAGACTTTAAATATATCCTTTTAGCCATCTCTAGTCAAAAGGAGTATCTGAGTTTCTAACTTCTGAGAAGTGGACAGTGGGATGGAGTTTGGAAATATGAGTGGGGTTGGCCAACCAAATGTCTGCCACAGAAACCAAGATTTGACTTGGGGTCTCCTGGTTGGTGTGAACTCTACCCTTTCCCTCCACACTGAAGTGTGAGAAAGCATGGAAGAGGGATGGAATCTGCATTCTCCATATTCTTCAATACACAACTTTTCTTCCCCCTGCAACCCAATGTGTCATTGTCATCGAGAGAAATATTCACCAAATATCTTTTACTTTTTTCTTCAGCTCCATAGTGAACATGACACTTCTTTCTCCCTTTCCCTCCTCCCCCACCAACCTAAGAAGCTTCAGACTTGAAAATCCTTATTAAAGACCATTATTAATATATTGATAAGTGCATGAGGAAAGTGTGAAAGAATATATACATACACACATATATAGATATAGATATATAATATGGTACCAGTATTGATGGTTGTTGCTGGGAGATGAGAGGAATCCTTCACTCTGTGCATAGACATTACCACATCACTTGAATTTTTTATAGAAGCCTCTATTACCTTTGTAACCTATAAAGGCAATGAAAATATAAACACTTAATACATTTCTCACTAGTTTTTCATGCTTCAGGCAGAATTAACCCAGTTTAATTAATCTTCCTGAAGGTCTTATTTTCTAACCAGCTTTGTGGTTTATCCCTGAACCTTCACCAAGTTCTTCAGAAATTCTTTAGTAATGAGAAAGTTGGTGCAACGTAGTCCACTCACCAGTGAGATAACTAGAGTGCTAAAACATTCATATGCATTCCTCCCTTTTGGAAATTGAATTTAATAGCTTGCCCTCTGAAGAAGTGCCCATGTGTCCCAGAATATGCTGACCTTTCACAATTTTTGCTTGAATTTTAACTATCAGGTTACCACAGCTTCTGATTTGTAAAAAGTGGTTTTATTTTAACAGGTTTAGGTATTAAGCTGGTGTTTTCTTGCAGGGAAATGTCCTAAACCCTGTTCACCAAGCTGGACATATTTATTTTGATTGATAAGCCTAGTAATTCATCCTAGAGCTTTTCATTTCTGTGAGTTACATAATGGTATAGTCACTAGCATTTGTCTTCATGTGAGAGAAACAACTGCAAATTTTGCCTAATTCTCTCTTCCTAAGGACAAGTCTGGCAGGCTCATGGAGTCAGACTGTGTAATACGTGAGGGCAGGGAGGATAATGCCATTGACAACAAAATTGAGTTGTGGTTTGTGTATTCCCTGAAAACTCGCAAGGGTCACAGGGATCATAACCAAAAACAATATCATGGTTTTGTTCAGAAGGCTGTTCTCAAATTCATCAGGATCTTCTTTTTCTTTACTATTCATGAAAAGATGACGCTAAGGTTTCTTGCTTATATGCCTATTAGGATGATGGATAAATATTTATTCATTGACATGGTGAATACAGGAGAAAAGAAATGTCAGTGGGGAAGGGAAGTATCTCTCCAACTTGCCAAGAAAAGAAGCTAAACAATTTCCATCTTATGTATCCTTTTTCATTCTATATAGAAATGATATTTTCTTGTCTTTTTCACTACAATCTGTAGTCAACTTCTTGTCTTTTTTGCCAAATATTTGACATTCTATTTTTATAACAGCCATGTGAAATATGTACACATAAGTATCGTAGTAATACATTTCCAGGCCTAGCATGGGGGCTCACACCTGAAATTCCAGTACTTTGGGAGGCTGAGGCAGAAGGATTTCTTGAGTCCAGTAATTCAAGACCAGCCTGTGCAAGATAGCAGGATTCTGTTGCTAGAAAACAACTTAAGAAAACATTGCTGGATGTGGTGGCCGATAGACCCAGCTATTCAGGAGGTTGAGGTGGGAGGATTGCTTGAGCACGGGAGACGGAGGCTACGGTGAGCTGTGACAACACCACTGACTCCAGCCTGGGTGACAGGATAAGACCCCATCCCAAAAAGTAAATAAATAAAACAAAAACAATAAAAGGAATACATTTCCAGTAATTTTAGCTATCCTAAAGTAGTTGAGAAATAGAAATTAGCAAAAATGCTTTCTGAGTGCCCAAAGTAGGTATTCCAACGTTCAAACACACAAAAAAACCTATGTTTCCTGAACCACACCTTTTAGTTCACTCAAGCTTTTACTCTCTCCTGGCACTGACTTCTAGCAATCTTCATCAGTAGTGATAATAATGATGATAAAGACACTGATGATAGCTGCATATCCTAGGAATTGTGATAAGATTTTTCAATGGCTCCTTAATGCTTCCAAGGCAAAGGTCTGAAATCTTTGGTTGACATAAAGGGAGCAGTCTGAGGCTATTTTCTGGAAAGACAACTGCCAACCAGCCCTACATAATAGCCCCTGAGGACATTACTAGATGATGTTCAAAAGAATGACCTGAAAATCATCCAATAAATGTTATTCATCATATTGAACTTAAGAAGTAAAGAAGATTGCATTCGAAGAGATTTGTTGCGGAAATGTTTTATATATGTGAGTGCCAATATAAGTAAATACCAGTAAACTAGAAAATTACGTCACTGCATTTTCAGATTTTTATGAGATGGAAAAATTTGTGTGAGAAATTAAATGAATTATTAAAAATATGGGATTAGTCTGGAGTGGCATGAGGGGTTGAATGTAAGTCATAAGAGAAATCAAACAGTAAGAGACTCAGACCATGCTTACATAATTCAGGATAAATTGATAAAATTAAGAAACTGAAAATTCTCCAGTCATTCCCTAACCTAGAGGTCACAGCTGAGGTTGCAGGTCAGATTTTGCCACAAGATAGATTTTATCTCATCTGCACATGTTTTTAAAACTTCCATTTTTTTTTTTTTTTTTTTTTGAGACAGAGTCTCACTCCGTCACCAGGAGCCAGGCTGGAGTGCAGTGGCGCGACCTCGGCTCACTGCAACCTCCACCTCCTGGGTTCAGGCAATTCTCCTGCCTGAGCCTCCCGAGTAGCTGGGACTACAGGAAAACTTCCATGTTTTAATGTCCTCAGCTCTTTCTAAATTTCATTCATCCACTTATGTCAGTTCCATGAACAGTTATTGGTCCACAAGATAACTCTAAAAATTGAGCATAAGCTTTTAGAAACTTTTGTAGTAATTTAGCAAAGTAATCACATGTCTGTTGAATCCAAATGTAAAACATTAAGTCATATTTCTTATGTCTTTTTTTATTATTATTTTTCTTGGTAATTCATTTTTATTGTATTTCACAAAAGTATCAGTTCATGGAAATTGGAATTTTTTTAAATTAACCTATGATAACATAGTTTAAAATGTGTTGCTCTGGCTCACCCCAATCCCCACCATCCCCCCTTATTATTTTAGGCCAGTTTCACTCAAATGCTAGGCCCCAGTGGCTTTTGAATTGAGACTTCCTCACTCATTCAATTAAATTCAGTTGCAGAGGAGGCTGAAGCCCAACAGTAGTTAGGGTAAGTATCTTGCCAAAGTCTCAAAGAACCTCACACCTCTACACACATTAACCCAGTAACACCTGCATGGAGACTTAAACTTTCAATGCCCCTCAAAAGACCTGCAGCAAAATGAATGTCTAATTGAAATGTGTTTTCAGCACTGCATGGCTACACTTAGACAAGCTATCATGTGCTACCCTCTTTCAGGCAAACAGGACCCCAGAATCCATGAAGGAGCAAGGAGGCCGAGAGAGGACTAGAAGCAAGCTCGAACAGTTGGAGGATGTTGTGGCCAGTAAGAATAACTTCAGACACATTCTAATTATCCCTTTCTTTCTGGATTTATGCAGCCTTCCAACCAATGTGATCATCTATCTCTAGGTGCCAAGTTTCAGTTGCCTGTTACAGTTTTCTTTACAATTTCTGCTTACTGAAGTGAATCACATCAGAGAATACTCTGATCTTCCAGAGCAATTACTTCACCAGTACCCAGAGCACATCCCTTACTTACCCAGAAGCAAAGCCGGGAGTAGAAACCCCCCCTAATGATTTCCAAGTCTTTCCAGCTGTGTTAAATACAAACTTAATCATTCGGCTTTTCTCCCTTATCTATCATCGTCATAATTTTTAAAGACCTCTCTCCACTCACTGAATTTATCTCCAGCTTATTCCAAGTAATGAGAATGTGGAGTTGAGATTCACAATTGTCCATATGTTAGTTGGAAGAAGAAAACTGAGACTAAGAGAGAGTGGAAGCATAGCTGGAAAGCTAATCCGTCAAGCTGAATTCCAGACTTAAACCCACAAATGTTTTGAAGACGGGTTATACTTTTTAATCATACATTAAACAGCATTGTAGAAAAGTTGAGTTCTTAATTCAGAATTAAGCCACAAAAGGGTGAGTTTTCAAACGTGATACTTCTCAGTATGCTAACACATAGAAGCCACATGAAAAGTATTTAGTGAATTAATTGATGATTCAATCAGTCAATGAAATTGCTGTAAGACTCACTTGAAAAATCCCTCTTGAGGTGTTTTTCTGGTTTTTTGTTTTTTCCTAAAAGGTATTTTCCCTCTTAAGCCCAAACTCTGTAAGTGCCCACCCCACTTCTACCATGCCAGACATTTGCTGTCAGTCCACCATCAGTTCCTGGAGTACCTGCAGTGGAGTGCCATAGGTCGGCTGCCTTGAGGGTAAATGGGACTCTGTTGTGGCTGGCAGAGAGCCCTGCCTGGGAGCTGACAACTACATGAAATTGACTGACAAGCTCTGTAAGCAGATACAAGTTAATGAGCAAACATTACCCAATCTTGCAATTGAGTAAGAGGAGGGATATAGCTAATTTAAAAACTCAACAAATAGAGATTTTCCATATCTGGGTATAAGTTCTTTATGTTCTTCTCCAAACAAAATCTCCCTCCAAAGAGACACGTTATATGAAAAGTTAATTTTACATTCACTGATCACCATGATACCCACACATTGAACTAATTCCAGAGCAGATAAATTTAAGAGTTACATAAACTAAAAAATTGGTTGAATCAACCCTGGCAATCAAAAGGGTAGCAGATGTTGTGACCAGGCTGCCCTCATCCACTGCCAGAAAATTGTCATGATCCTAGACAGATTGCAACATTTTCTACAACATTCTTAATGGAATCATTTTTATTTTAATAACTAATACTGCAGAATTACTCCCAAAAAAGTTGTTTTACAGAGAGAACGAAGAGTTCCAATACAGCCTATATATCCTGAAAGACCAGGAATTTTCTGCCGGACCCAAAGAATAAGACCATAGTGTATTCACAGCTACAAGTAATTTCTACAGTATCAATACATCTCTGCAGATTGGTAACAAATAACCACAGGGAAGAAGGCAAAGCATTTGTTTCCAGCTTCTACAAGGTGGTTTTTTTTCTTATTGAAAAGTCACTGGTATGTGGTGATAAAAGAAAAACTTCAGCTGAACTAAATTTAAGGGAGTTTAATTGCACAATGAACCATTCACAAATCTGGCAGCCCCCATAATCAGAGCAGATTCAGAGACTCTAGGGATGCCTTGTGCTCCGAAAAAAAATTTATAGACAAAAAAGTTAAAGTAATGTGCAGGAATCAGAAGTGAGGTAGAGAAACAGTGAGATTGGTTACAACTCAGCATTTGCCTTATTTTGAAAGCAGTTTGAATATTCAGCAGTCTATGAGTGTTGAAATATGACTGCCAGGATTGTTCAACACTCAGCTATTGTTACAGGTGCACATGACTAAGTTAGGTTTTCAACTTTCTCTGACTATCAAGCTAGGTTACAGCTCATCCACAAGGACTCAGAGAAGTATGGAGTCCTTTTCAGGTCATGTTTAGTTTGCTTTAACAGTGGTGAGATTTTTACTGAATAACATTGTGTGCAGCCAGCAAACAGAAATACAAAAATAAATAAAGCATGAAAAATAGGTACAAGATCTAAAGAGGAAGACATTGCTCTTGCCTATCAATTGCCTGATCTCTGGACAGTTATATGTAGGCTGTTTGTAAAATCTTCCTTAATCTGCCCGTGCTACATAATCCTAGTACAGAGGCAGCTTTTGGGGTAACAAGAGCAAGAAACTTTAACAAAATTGTTTCATCAGTATTCTCTGGAAGGCTATTTGAGAAAACCAGGAAGATAAAAAATAAAAATAAAAAAACTGAGCATTACCACCCTCACATTTTAGGTTGTGTCTACAAAAATTCTTATGCTATAAAACAAATAATATGTGGATGGGGACACAGACGGTAGGGCAAGCATAGCTACGTAAGTACTGTCCCTCTCCTAAGGCAATAGCTGTCATGGGAACTCTATAATCATACAGCACAGTTACAGATTAACTGTGTAAAAACTCCCAAATGTGTGCTTAGCTCAAATACTGCTGACTGTTAACACCAAACACTCCGCAGTGGCATGTTCCCACCTAGATACCCTCATAATCTTAATGTGACACGATCCCATTTTATGGATGGAGAAATAGATTGATAGATTTTAAAACCTCTTAAAAATTACACCCTCAGCATGGTATATGTTTGATGAATTAAAAGAATGCTTGTAAGATTTTGTTTATTGAGACAGAGGCTCACTCTGTCATCAGGTTGGCCCCCCTCACTGCAACCTCCACCTCCCGGGTTCAAGCGATCCTCCCACCTCAGCCTCCCGAGTAGCTGGGACTACAGGCGTGCGCCACCATGCCCAGCTAATTTTTGTATTTTTAGTAAAGACGGAGATTTCACCATGTTGGCCAGGATGGCCTCGATCTGTTGACCTTGTGATCCACCTGCTTCGGCCTCCCAAAGTGCTGGGGTTACAGGTGTGAGCCACTGCACCGGGCCAAAGATTTTCTACATTGTAAAAATTTTTGTGATATAAGTGTGGTTAGAGGAGGAGGTTTTTTTCATAATATTTTTTGCTCTGCTTTTACATCATTTGTAAATGTTATCACTTGGCCAACTTTGCTTCTTCTCCAGGTTTTGCTCAAATGCAGCGTCTGAGTTAGGAAGCTCAAAGCCTCAGAGTGGTGCTGTCCCCACGTAGGGATCAGCAGGAGTTAAAAGGGAGCAGGTCTCTGTGATGCAACTGAGTGCTAAATTCATTTGTGATGCAAATTCGATCAAGATTTAAGGTGGGAAAATTATTCTAGTCTTTTTCATTGTAGCAGCATAATTTCATATCAGCACACTCACCCTATCACCACCGGTAGCCTGCGATAACAAGGCATGGGCACTACAATTGTGCAAGGTTTCGGTGATAAAATATTATTATTGATCATAACACACATTTCTATCTTTATGACCCACAATTACTTTCATTAAAGGAGTACCTCCATCAAATGTTGAAAAATTCAGTCACAACATTGGCTGGTTATTCAAAAATTAATGTAATGTGAACAAAATATTGTCCTGAACTTGTTCCTTCTGTTTATATTTAATTAACACTTATGGAGTGCTTAGTGTGTACCAGTGACGATGTTAAACACTAAACATGCACCCTTGTTTTTAAATTTTCGCATCAACCCTATGATGTCAGTAGTGTTAACATCTTATTTTACAGATGAGGAAACTGAGGTCCAAGGTTATGCAACAACAAAGAAATGCTGCCAGGATTCTGCCTACCCTGTTTAGTGTCTTGCTGTTCTAATCTGCTTCCTAGTATCCCCCACTGTTTCCCAAAGGAGAGTTTTGTGCCATATCAGGCACTGAGCTTTGGATGGGCCATTTTACCCCATTTTAGCAATAACTATAAAAGGATTTGTTCAACTCCAACTGTTCACATTTCTCTTCACCTGAGAAAATTGGGATGTTCCAGATACAACAGTAAACTTGGGCTACTCCATCAAAAGCCTAGCAGTTTAAGTCATTCCTACAATGGAAAATAGGGAGAATTTGTGAAGCTTAATCTCACTTTTGTGACCCTGAGAGGTCTTAGGGAGATGTTCATAGGATTATTTGTATCTGAAAATTTGCAAATTAAGTTATTTTAACTGCAAACAATTAAGACTATTGTCCCTTTCCACTCCAGCTTCCTCTCCATCGTACTTCCCTATGTATTTGGTCACATGGAAGCAGCTATGGGCACCGTGAGATCCGGCTAAGGGAAAGCTGGGATGTAAATTCACCTAACACAGTTTTACTGTGGCTTCTGCGACTTCTGTATATACATATGCTTGTGCATCGCTAAAGATCCTGGTGCAAGAATGGCTGCCAGGAATGACAGAGTGATGGTTCATCTGCAGGAGGGTACAAGGCCAAGCTTTTATTGTGGTTTAAGTATAAGAGTAGTGGAGAAATTAGGTTTGAAAATTCAGAGCCAGAAACTAGTCAATGGAAAAGTTTCTAATTATCAGACATGTCGAATTTTAATAAGAGGAACGAATTCTCATCAATGACTAATCAAAACTGAAGTGTTCTCCTGTCATAAACGTGCTCAATAGGACAGCATATATGATTATAAATGCACATTTTTATGGACTAGTGCAAAAAAGAATTCATGAAAATCTCTGTGTTTTTAAGGTGGAAACCTGAAGCAGTACTACAAAAAAAATACATATAACTGTATGTGAAGTGACATGTTTTACACATACCAATATTTTAGGTCAAATCCTAGTATACATGATACTGTCCTGTTGAAAACCAGAGGTTCCAGATGAAATGACAAAAAAAAAAATGCTACTAATACAACAAAAATACCCTGAAGAGACTTGTGTTTCTGGGACCAATTTCCCACATATAATTTGTTCAATATGGGAGGGGGGCAGGGAAGTGCTGGGTAGAGGAGGGCGGCTCCTTGGCCAGTCCTTCACCCCCAGGCCTGTGCCCACGGACCTAGGTGAAGACAGGCATTTCTGTTTTCATGCCCAAATGTTGCATTTCCCAAGACCACCCTGGCCTGCCGTGCCCCTATCCTGTGCCTATAAAACCCCTGAGACCCTAGCAGGCAGAGACACAAGGACACAAGCAGCTGGACATCAAGAGGAACACATCAGCAAAAGAGCACACCGATAGGCACCAGCAGAACGATGCAGACATTGGCCGGCATGGTGAGAGGAGAACCGGCTGCTGAGTGGCCTGACTCCAGGGGAAACCACATTTTCACTCATCCTGCTTCTGGTCTCCCTATCTGCCTCGCTGAGAGCTACTACCACTCAACAAAAAAACCTTGTACTCATTCTCCAAGCTCATCTGTGATCTAATTTTTCCAGTACACTAAGGCAAGAACCCTTAGTAAAGCCCTCTGTCCTTGCAATAAGGCAGAGGGTCTCATTGAAATGACAAACACAAGCCAACTGCAGACAGCTAAACTGAAAAAGCACACTGTAACTCACACCCACTGAGGCCTCAGGAGCTGTAAACATTCAACCCCAGACGCTGCAGATCCCCAAGACCTGCTCCTCTGCATGCGCCTCCTAGAGGTTTGAGCTGCAGGACACCGAAGAAGCAAGCCACACCCCCATTGCACACTGTGAGGGACGTAAGGGAACTTTATCGGTTTCAATGTTATATGAGACTAGTTTGATTATGTACTTATGTGGCCCATTACAGTGTAACACCAATTCTAAAATATGTTTTTCTTCCTCTTTTGTATTTTTTAGCTTCAAATTACTATTTTTTCTCAGAATTATTGAGCATTCCAAAATTCAAATTCATCAAGAATGAAGTAACCTGATAGAAACCAAAAGCATAAACTGAAAGAAAAATATTTGTGATATTCATTGGCTGTTTTTTAATTGTATTTTGTAATTTTTATCATTCTAAATAAATATTTGTTTTCAGATTTAATTTTCTATTTGTAATGTTATACTCTTTTTCTTTTAGAGGGTCCTGCCAAATTCAGTTTCAGGCCACAAAAAACCTAGCTCTGCCACTCAATGAAACCAACTCCAGAAATCATCTTTTATTGGAGTTTAAAATGATGCATCCAGGATATCAATACAAAATTGAGACTAAATGGCTTCATTTTGGTTTTGTCTTCTATAAAGGATATGTCAAAGTTACGCTTTTTCTTCAATATCTTGGAGAGTTTTTAGTAAAATATTTCCTTCTGTTTTTATTTATAATTTCTCTCTTTACCCCAAATGTCCCCATCCTGTATTCAGACACATTGAACCAATTACAATATTATACTCAAAATTGCTCCTCCCTTTGGCCAATTATTTAGTTTTGTGAATCTGATTCTCCCTTACATTAGGATGGAATATGGGTGCTACTCAGCTAGTATGAACAATTATGATCATGCAGTCAATTAACTATGGAAACAATCTTAGTGGGTTGCAGATAGCTGCTGTTCCATAACCGTGAGTGCTTCCTCCCACCTCTCTAGTCGATCTGGCCCTTCTTTTTGTAAATGTATTCATTCCCACAACCTCTGACCTCAAAACCTTTCTGGTAATGTTTTACTCAGTTACTCAGCTTTTGCTTCATAAAATTTTGTATTGGCATTGCTGGAAATTCTTATGGAATCCCCAGTCTTTTCTGGAAATCTGACTCATTTTCTATTCTTCTGGAATAATTTATTTCTTCTGTCTACATAACTAGCATATATCGTCCTTGCCCTTGTTCTTCACTCATTTGTAATAAGGCACTTTTCCATCCCATCTGAGACCCAAAGTGTTCTTCCCCAAGATCTATATTATATTGCCATATTCTAATCTTCCAATCATCTTTCTTCTGGAAAGAGTATGGTTCTGATTTATAGGTTAACTAATTGGCTCAAGTCTCTCTGCTTTCGCTCCCAACTATCCTAAAACACATTTGCCAACTGGATATCCACCAAAATGTAGGCTTCCCCTGGAACAGCATTGTATTATTGCTGGGCAATATTTCCCATCCTCTTTTGCATCTCAGTGAGGCTGTATGATTACTTCTTGTCAATGCAATGTGAACAGAAGTGGTAGGTATGACTTCTGGGACAAGTGGCATAAGAAGGAGGTGTACCTTCTCCATGATCTTTTACCTCCTTTCACTAGCTGAATCAGAAAACTCTGAGGTCCTTACTGACCTCTTACTGATGGTAGAGTCACCAGGTGGAAGGAGCCTTGCTCTCTAACCCATTATGTAGAGGAAAGACTCATGCCTACCTGAAATATCTTCAATGGATTGTTACAAGGAGGAAAAATAAGTTTCTATTATGTTAAGCACTGAAATGTAGGAGTTCATTTACAATAGCTGCTAACTTTATCTAAATTCATTGTTGAGGCGCATTCTAACCTTTACCTTTTGTTCTAGCCAATACCTGGACTTGGTTTCATTAACAGTCATATGTCATGGATGCTGGACATAATTACCTTAACAGCCTTACATCTAGTCCTAGACAATTTTCACCTCTTATTTTGAAACCTTTATTCTATTTGATCTTATTTCAAGCTATGTTTCCAATGTGAGGTTATTTTAAGGATAGGACTTGACATTCCAAATATCAGTGACCAATCAAGTCCTTTCTGCTTTCAATTTTTCATTTCATCACCTGTTTCACTTATTCCTCAAGGGATCCCTGCTATCAACCATCCCATACCAGGAGAGTGATCTTTTACTGTAATAAAACACCTTCAAACCACAGTAGCAACAACAGACTCAATTTTCATTAAGAGCCAAAGAGAGTCTCTCCCTTGCCTTTAGTAATTCGAATATTTGGCAGTAACTCAGCTGTTAAGGTATTCAGCATAGCCCTTTGTCTCCTGATGGTTATAAAAAGCTATAACTAATGCCCCAAAGGTATTAACACTATACTTTCTGCAAACCAGTCCAATCCAGATATGTGAAGAGGACTGCCTGGACAGATTAATCATCAAAAGACGACATTCACCTGCATAATTCATAGAACAAAGTGTAATATTGGCTTCAACTCTCAGGCATGGCCATGTTCCAATACCTTACTCTTGGAAATCTGGTCTCACCATTTGATATCAAAGTTGGTGTACAGGTGGTGCTAATGGAATTTTCCCACCAGCCAACTGTGCCTTTAAGGGAGACAGGATTCAAGTGAGATCTTACAAGCTTTCATTATCATCCAGTGCTAGTGCCACATAGCTGCCCTTCCCTACTTCTCAGCCCTCCAAAAGGCACAATGGCTTCCATCAGGCAAAAGTGACACCACAACATTTGTTATAGGAAGTAAGAGACATTCATCACTGGAATATTTTAGCAAATGAATCACAACAGACTGGTGGCATAACTCACATTCCAAGGCCAAGAACAAGAATTGCATAGTTTATTTTAAGGCAGCAGAAGAGTAAAAAACAGATTGAAAAACATACGATACCCACTCCAGCTCAGAGCTCTACAAACAGCAGTGGCATTTGCAAAGTTCTATGTGTCTTCTCAAATGTGGTTTCAGTTTTGATGTGTGTTGACATCTTTGTGTGCAGAATTAACTGAAGGAACAACAGTTTGTGCTTTTTGTTCCCTTTTTGCTACACGGGTGAGAACAGGGAAAGAACCCAGCGATCTGTGTTTACTTTGTGCAACCATACACCGTGCATGGACATTCAGATACAGTTTTTCTTCAGTTGTTCCAAATTAGTATAATGAAAACATGCTTATTCTTTGAGCCACTGGATGAGTATAACACAGAAGAGATGTAGTAATGGAGTTGCCTTACATGCTCCTCTGAAGCAGAAGCAAGTGAAATAGACAAACAAGATGACTGGAAAAACTCTGACTTTCTAAAACAAAGAAATTGTAAATGAACTGATTGAGTGCAAACTTCACAGAATCACACAAAGAACTGGGGCTTCAAACTGCAATTTTAAATGAACTGATTGAGTGCAAAACTTCACAGAACCACACAAAGAACTGGGGCTTCAAACTGCAATTTTAAAAACAGTGGAGTGAAAAAGTAAGGGGCTCTAACATGAAACAAATTTGGGAAGAAAGTGAAAGCAACAGCATGCCAAGAACGATACTGATTAAGAAGTAGGCAATTTAGTTTCTCCAGGAGAGTAAATCTCCAACATGAATTAATTTACTTCACACTGAGTCCTGCTGGTTTTTCTTCTTCCCTCAATCACTGTTTATTTCACAAAATCAGCACTCACCTATCTTCTTTGATTATTTAATTTCAGGAGGATTTTCCTTTCACAAAGCAGTTAGCACAGCTAAACCCAGCTCTCCATGTAATGTGTAAACACATTACAATACCCTCCCCAAGTGTGAGGATTATTTATTTCCTCTTGGAGACAACATTGTTTCAATGCTCTATTTCTCCTGCAGTAAAATCTCTCAGTGACATTCCCTGAATCCACTTCCCACTGTGTGTATCTTTCATTGACATATACCAAATGCACAGGCTCTGATGCAAAATCAGGAATACAGTATTGAAACCATGACATACACTCCTATTTTTAAAGGAGAGGTGGGTCATGGGCTATAGCTGATGGAACTGGTAAATAATGCACAAAATGTCATTTTAAAATGAAAACTGGTATGGATTTCTTCACTGCTTACAACTCTGTGGATGTCTAAGCTCTTCTGAGTTTTCATTTTATGCATATGGGTCAGTATAAAAATGGAGGGTTATTAGGATTCAGGGCCATGACATTTGAAAAAATGAGGCTGGTGTCTCAACCGATATCTCTGGGTAGAATTTTTAAATAAAGATAATTTGAAATGTGGTACACACATTTTTAAATAAACAATTAAAGATCCTCTAAAAATGGCCACATTGTTTTTTACTTTGCTTCAAGGACAAGCATGATGCATATAATCTTTTCCTTTTTTCTTTCAGCTTCTTACTGCTTATGATTAGTGACCTCAATTGAGACTCATTGCTCATCGCAAAGACTGCTAATGGATTGTTTGAGCCAGAATGTGTTAGGATGGAGTATTTCTTCTTCTCAGATTCAAGGCCAGGTTTTTTCCACCCTGAGTCCATGCTACCCAGAGTTCTAGATGATGATGGTCAGGTTATTGAAGATAATGTTTGTGTTTTTCAGATGATTTAAAATGAAGTTCAACTTTTATTATCTTCCCTATAATGATATTTGTAGTCTTTATGTTCAATAACAAGCTGTCAGGCTGCCTCAGTTTAAGCCAAGACATTTTCTCATCAAAACCTATCACAGAAAAAGGTACGATCATGAAACCACAGATTTGTGTAGCTCTTCACAGTGAACTTTAACTGTAAATAACCTCTTGGATTATTAGCCTATTGCAATTACATTTATATTTTTTGCTCACATGCTTTGTCACTTTAGAGCCCTGAAAACCCTTCTCATTGTTGCTAGGAGATGGGTGGCTATGGCAACGGTCTGGGTCAGAGCCAGATGGAATGCCTAAAGCATAATCAGGTTTAGGCTCTTTTTTGATCTCCAAATGACTCCACGGCAGTCCTGAGCACGGAAGCCCCAAATCACTGCCTCTTCAGCTTATTTCAAAACATATGCCACATGGTTTCTCCTCACACATCAACTCTCCCCATTAACAAGTGTCTTTCTGGTGCTTAACTAGACACCAAGAGGTTGTCTGAAAAAGAAAAAAGCTGGATAACAAGGGGGATTATCACTATTTAACTGTGTTTTCATACTGTTATTAATTTAGTTCAGATCTAGTGCCATATGCTTCCCTTCGTCATTCCGCTGAACTCCTAGTGACTTTCATGGAAGTTCCATGCAAAGAATGAGGGCGACATATGGTTCTAATAGTGGTTTTTTCATTCCTCTAAGATTGATGGGTATTTTAAAGACATTAATCATTATATTTAAGACACCCTTTAATGTCTTCAGAAAGCCAGATCATCACTGATTTATAGGAGTGCTTACCACAGAGCCATACCTACTTTCCTTTTCTTTTAAAACTTGGCATCAAGAGAAAAATATTGACATGTTCCTCTTATAATCAATTAAAAACATAACAAATTATAGTCAAAAATAATAATGAGAATGTATCTATTATTCTAAAAATAATTTGTTTATTGGACCACAAAAGTCCTAAGCAATTTATTCATCATTTTCACTGTGTCATTCTTCCTCAAAAAATTCCCCTTTTACCTACATCATATCCAGACTCTGGGCCTTGTCACCCTCCACCTGGACCCCATCAATCCAGCCAGCATAATTTATTCCCCTACACAAACTTCTCCTCTGATCAGATCAGATGAATTATCTCATTACTGCTCCCTTCCTAATCTCACCCCCTGCAACTATTCCTTCACACCGATTGTCTCCATTTCTGTGTCTTTGCTCCTGCCATGTCCTAAAATGCCTTTTCCATCTTGAATGCTCATGTTGGTTCAAATGTTTATCAGGTATCCTCTAGGTACCTAGCCCCTGTGCTAGGTCCTAGTATCTAAAGAAGAGCATAACAAGAGCTCCACAGTATCTAACAAGGGTAACGGATACATAAAAATTAACAATGGATGTTGTTTTTTAAGTCACATCTTTACTACATCCAAGACTCGTTTAGACAGTATTCCTTATTTACTGCTCATAATAACATGTTGTTATTATCATTCACAACCAACAGATGAAAGAACTCAGACTCAGAGCATACAGGACTCTCCCAAGGTCAAAGAGCCCAGTAGCTGCAAAGTGAGACTGGAAGTGAGTTCTGTCTTACTTCAAAAATGATACCAATTACTCTATTGTTGATGAGTTATTTCAATAATCTAAAGGTATTATTCCAGGTTCGAAGCCACTAAGAGAGAGACTGATCATCTCCATTTGGGAGGGTCGGGGAAGACTTCTTAGGGACAAGGAAGAAGTTAACTTATAAATAAGGAGTTTGAGAGTAAACATAGAAGAAAAAGGACGTTTTAGTAAAGAAAATAAATTATGAACTTAGAACCTCAAACCCTTTTTAGTTTATTTTGCTATCAATCTCCATTCTCCCATTTTCCTTTCTCAAAGCGCAAGTCAACATCCACCACTTCCATCATGCTGCTAATCTGCGCATTGGCCCTTGTTCATCTTTCATCTCTTTCTCCTCTAAACTCTGATGGCACTTGTTTTGCAGCAGCCCCTTACACCCATAACAATATCTTACATCAGATATTGTTGTGCTGCTCTCAGTTTTCTGGACCATATAAACGTGGAGCACAGGGGTCACACCTCTGATCTATTTTGTGTCTTCCAAAGCTGTGTCTGATACATAGTAGATGACCCACGCATGCCACTTCTTGGCCATAACTCTTCACATTATAGTTTGCCTTATAGTTTGTATATTCTTTCATTTACATAGTCTTCTTAGATCCTCAGTATAACCCAGTGAAGTACACTAGCTTGCTGATTTTAATCTCAATTTAACAGATTTAAGAAAATAGTAATTGAATAGGTAATTGCAAAACCCAGGGTCAGCCAGGTGATAAATAATACATCCAGGAAAAGAATGTGTTCTCTCCCCTATGCACATGATTGATAGATGGATTGACTTCCATTTTTCAGTAGATGTATCAAATTTCACATCTACATGAACACTTCTAAACCTGTAATGCAATTCTGTCTTTTTATAGATGTCTAACTGGTTTTATCTCAGAGAAGGAAACTGTAAAATACTAACTTATGCCATTCAACTATTTTGATAGTTGAACCTTGAGCAAAAGGAAAATAAAAGAAATTTTGAAATTGTGTGTAAAATAGCATGGTGGCAACTCTCATTCACATGAGATTTCTGGGAGAACCAGATTAACAAGCTCCATACTGACTGTAAACAGCAGGTGGGTATTTCCCAGCCATCTGCTGACTTATCCAGTTGAGAGCCCTTGAGAAAGTCACAAACATGATCAGAATGGCATGAATGGTCCTGTGCATTAATCAAAGACTGCAGGGAAGTAACCAAATTAGGCTCTCCCTACTGAAAGCTGGGCATACTGTCAGAGCCCAGAGGGAGGGTCCAACATGGGATAAAATGTCTCCTTTACTCAATGCAAAACTTGCTTTTCCTAAAGTGAAAGTGGCCCTCAGCTAGTGGCCCTAAGACTAGCCACTAGCTGTAGTGTGTGTTCACAAACACACTTCCTGAATGAAGGCAGGAGTCCTAAGTAAGACCTGTACAGGGCCTTCTTGGCAAAATACTATTTTATATCGTTAGAAGTGCAACCTGAAATTTCCTTGCCATCTTTAGCTAGTGACCCAGCAGGTAAACATGTTATGAAGCATTCCCTGAGTCCCAGAGGGCTTCTTGGCTCTTCCATCTAGCCTTCTCTTCTGCCCCCACCCAGAGACAATTCTCCAACACTGACCACAGGGACAGAATTCAAAGGACGTATGTAAGTTCCACTCACCCACTCACTGGTGATTCTGTTTAGCAGTGTGTCTGCATTTAATACTTTCTGCTCCCATTCCCTTCCTTCTCTGCACACATTATTCTGCACCTGCTGTTCTATCTACCCAATATATCACTTTTAGAGAGAGAATTTGTTGTGGGCATTTTTTTTTTTTTGATGGAGTCTCACTCTGTCTCCCAGGCTGGAGTGCAGTGGTGTGATCTCAGCTCACTGTAACCTCTACCTCTAGGTTCAAGCGATTCTTCTGCCTTAGCCTCCGAGGAGCTGGGATTACAGGCGCCACCACCACCCAGCTAATTTTTTGTATTTTTAGTAGAGACGGGGTTCTACCAGGTTGGCCAGGCTGATGTCAAATTCTGACCTCATGATTCACCAGCCTCGGCCTCCCAAAGTGCTGGGATTACAGGCGTGAGGCACCACACTTAGCCAAGGATTTTTGTTTTAATCTCCCCACTGCCCCCTCTCCAGAATCTTGGTGCACTACTTTATGTATAATATGTGTTTATAATATTACATAAATAATATTTACAAAAGGTATGACAGTAATTGAGGGGAAAGAAAAATAAAATTAGTTAAATTTGGTTTTTAAAAGTATGAAAAATATCCAAACTCACTAGTAGATGACAAAAAAGTCATCTTCTTTGATAGTAGACAAAAAAAGTTATATACCACTTTTCCCCTATATACTTGGCAAAGATTTTTAAATTTTTTTCCTTCTTTTTAAATTTATTTTTTGTTTTGTAATATGACTTCTCAACAGTACATGCAAGAGTACTATGGCCCAGGACTGCAAAAGCAACTTTATAAGTAAATTGCCAGAAGTTATTCAATCTTGATCAAATTCTTAAGGGCATGTTCTTCTCGGTATCATGATCGGATATCTGCCCCAGAGATCTGACTTCTTATCCTTGACTTTGTCACAACAGCTTTCTAATTTTCTTCTGTTCCAATCTCTTTTGATTCTGGTGGTGATTTATTTCTCTCTACTGCAGTTCTCAGCCATTTAGTCCATACGAACTGTACAAAATCACAGGAGAGAGTTCCGACCCCACTTTAGTACATGGCCCACTCCCACCCATTCCAGTTTACTGCCCTCTACTGGCCATGACGGTCATCACCGTGCCCTCCTCATTCCCAGCTGTTAAATGGACTTGAGACTGCCTAATTAATCTTGATTTTCCTCTATTGCACTAAGAAAAAAAAACTAACACAAAATGTTTTTGATGCTTGAAAAGTAGCATAACAATTATTTTTTCAGCCAACGTAACCCAGGTGGTGGGATTTTTCTGGGGAGCGGGGTTGGTAAGGGAGAAGAGGGGTGAAAATTCTCCTGTGTCCACAAACAAGTTATTGGCAGAAAGGCATTAACATTCCTTACAAAGACTTCAATTAGTTCTCTAAATGCTTCCTTTTTACACTGCCTTCTCTGTAATTTTTTTCCATGAAGAATACATTGTGTTCTTTCTTAGAAGGCCACAGCAGCAAGAAATGAAATGAAAGCCACACACACAGTGTGCATCCATGTTACCTCGGAAATTATTGAATGTGCTTCCCTGAGTTTCCTTTTCCTTGAATTTCAAGCTGTTATAAATGTTACTTTCCATGGACTAATAAAGATCTCTTTAAAGTCACCTGGCCATTTTCAAATAATCTAAACCTATTTTTTAAAGATGGCAGGAATATTTTGTTATAGCACTTAAAAATACATCTTAATAGAACCAACTATTATAGTAGTATGAATGGATGAATTTTATAAATTGCATTCTGCAAGTGTCATTTTTATTTATGCCAAATTGAAAATACAAATTGTAAATATAAATGAAGCTTCTGTGATCTGAATGTTTGTAGTCTTTCCAATACTCATAAATTGAAATTCTAACCCCCAATGTGATGGGTATTAGAAGGTGGGGATTTGGAGAGTGAAACGAATTAGTGTCCTTATAAAAGAGAGCCCAGAGAGATCCCTTGCCCTTTTCGCCATGTGAGGGCACAGTGAGAAGGCACCATCTGTGGACCAGAAAGCTGTCCCTTGCCAGACACTGAATCTGCAGGCACCTTGATTTTGGACATCTCAGTCCCCAGAACAATAAGAAATGAATTTCTGTTGTTTAT
This sequence comes from Plecturocebus donacophilus, assembly GCA_004027715.1. Classification (NCBI taxonomy): domain Eukaryota; kingdom Metazoa; phylum Chordata; class Mammalia; order Primates; family Pitheciidae; genus Plecturocebus; species Plecturocebus donacophilus. The sequence continues at coordinate 146,805 of PVKP010001238.1, forward strand.
AAACCACCCCAGTCTGTGGTAATTTCTTATAGTAGCTCAAATGCACTAGGATAGAACCCTTAAAACCCCAACTATCACATTACATACTTGTGTTACAAATTGTCTTCCCACTGCCATCATACACAAAGACAGATTAAGCTCTGAGTAAATTTCTGTAATCTTTCATTTTCTTATCCAAGTGTTACAATAATTATAAGCAAAGGGAATTACCTAAGGCCAGATAACCAGAGGAAAAACAGGCAAACCAAAAAGAGTGTATGATCTTCATATTAGATTAAATAGTTTAGAGTTAACAATATATTTTGCATTGTGTTCATATAAAAATATTTTTATCTGATAAAAAGTTAACCAATAATTCACTCTAAAATATATAGCTAAAGACAATAGATTTTCAAATTAGTAAGATTTTTTACTATTATTCATATTGATTTAATGTAACTTCTTAATTATTTTGGAGAAACAATCACTTTGTATTTTAAACTTTTTAAAAAATATTATACCAAACGGTCTTCATAGCACAAAAATGAGCTTTCAAACTGGTCTTGGTTCATAAAGATGGCTCAATTTTTTTCAAAAAACAAGTTGGTATATTTGTTGACCTGAACAAGATCTGTTTTTGATTCCCTTTCACTATAGTGCTTAGGTGTTTTTACAGTTGAGAATTCTAAGTTAGTCTATGTATTTTCTAAGAAAATGAGGTTGGCAAATAAGTCACTAACTCAGTTTGTACACTGCAAATTGATAGAAAAGTAACAGTTTCTATTTATCATCTAATTTTCTCTTTATTTCTTAACAAAATGAAAACATGAGCAGATTCATTCCACAAAAGATTAAAATATATTTTAATCTTATTTACAGAAAATATGACATTAGCCTCTTTAATTCTTAAAAGACTACCCATAATTTCAAACAGTCAGTCCACTGATGTATACAAATTTTTGGCTCAAGATGTATGATTACTGCATTTGTATGATTGTGTGACTTAACATTGGTTGGTGTACTTTCAGTCGATACAGAAACATTCATATCCAGAGGTTAGTTGGAGAGTAACACATGCCAACTAGGTACGAGGCAGTTCGTCAATAATCTTGTAACTTTCCACACTATAACCTCACCATCCTTTCATATTGACAGTTTTTTATTACAGAAATGAATCGAAATTTTTTTCTGAGGGCGTTCATCTTGGTTCTGCATACTAAAAGCCAGCAAGGTAATGTGGTGCAAAGTTACTTGCCAACTCATGATTAAAGGAGTTTAATTCAAAATGTCCAAAGTGAACTTTTAATAGCACAAACAACATCATATCTTCAAATGTCATGGACTTTGACAATTTTTCTCTCCAAGGTGCCAAGATGATGAACTCTGAAGCCACAGAGATATGGCTCCATCATTTGCTAGCTGTGGGATCTTTGTGAAACTTACTTAACCTCCGGAACTTCATTTCCTCACTGGTAAAGTGGGGTGAAGAGTTCACAAAATTACCGACAATTTTAAAATGAGCTAAGGAAATGTGGGGAGGCCTGAACCATCGCATGGCACATATAGGAGAGTTCCAAATTTCTTCAGAAATTTGCTTAAGAGCTTTGGGGACGTGGGATGCCATTCGTCACTGATTGTTGTGTTTTTCAAGAACAATTAGAATAAATGTAAATGTCAGTTTCTCTTTCTTCATCTCCAAAATACTTTAGTAATAGGCCTTTTAATTGTAATTTTGACCGCATTTTACAGAAACCCCTAAGTCTGAGGTACTTTTACAACTTGGGTACCAATCTTTCCGATAAAGTTGACTGCTAGCTCTCCTGTGGAATTTCAACAGTGACAGAAAGTTCCCCTGACTTTAAAAGCATTTCTTTGCTCTGCTCATGCCTAAAGCTTCTTTTACCAGAAACAAAGGCATTTATTCCATAATTATAGATAAACCAAAAATATAAATTCCCTGGAGAGAGATAACACTATGACTTAAATTCACACCAGGTTTCAGAGGACTGATAACAGAGAGCTTTCTGTGATTAATAGGGGAGAGCAGAGGTGAGCATGCAGGAAAAGGGCAACGTGGTAACCTGGGCTGGAAGAGGGTCCACAGAGGGAGGAAAATGATCTCAAAATAAGCACAAAGTCAAAGACCATTTTCAGCAATGACACAAGTTTTTTCTTCAGACTAGACCTGCAAAAGGAGATATGATTTACATCACAATGACTTTTTCAGAAAACAACTTTTTGTCTGCTGGTGGTAGAGAATCCAGTTTAAATTACAGATGTACATTTACAATAGAAAATGTGGCCACATTTTCTATTGTTACTGATCAGACCAAGGCTTTTATATGATTGGTGTTGGTATCATTAGACACATGTCCACAGTGGGATAGGCTCTGCTCCCAGGTGCTGCTGGTAGATACAGTGATGTGTGTCTTCAACATTCACTTGGTGTTATCACTTGTGTTTCCAGGCCTGATTTCTCCATGGTTTTAGGAATAAATAAACTATTAAGTGGAACTTAAAGGGAAGCCACAGAAAGTGTTAAGTATCATGGTTTACAAACCAATTGGTGTTTCTAGCCCCTTATCCTCTAAAATGGCTAGGGGCTCCACTGGTTGCTCTAAAATTATTCTGGACACACCAGGCAGTCAACAACAGCAACAAAAGAAACGAAGGGAGGAAGAGTTTTTGTTTCTGTTTTCAGCCCAACATCAATGGCTCTTTGTGTCATGCTTCAGACCAAAACACATAACCCACTACTTTTGTCAGGTGCATAGCCTGGTGGGAAAATATCAGATGATTTAAGCAAATTCTGAAAGTTCCCAACTGTCAGACTTGAGTATTTATGGTCTTTGATTGCAAACTTACAAAGAACAAAGACCATGTATATATTCTGAACCAGCATTCTATGGATACACAGGGAATATTAAACAATAACATATTACTGTAGAAGGCATTTAAATGTCCTCTCTGACAGTCAGGCTAAGCTCCTTAAACTGTAATGTACATTTTGTCTTCATTCTTAAGTCAGTGCCTTCCTGATGGTAAAATATTATTCCTCATACCTCCCTCCCTGAAGTTAATAAAAGCTTAGTCATCCTTTAGGACTAAGTTAAATAAAATTTCTTCCTAAAGGCTTTCTCTGGTTATTCCAGGCAACACTTAAACTTCTTTTATAATTAAACACAGTATGATAAGTTAGTACTTTACATTCTCTTTTTTGGTGTGTGTGTTCATCTTGATTTTAGAACCATTTTCCCAGCTGTGTTGTCAGTTCACATGGTGAGGACCATGCCTTATTATTCTAAAACCAAGCCCATTCCCATTTATTCTTATCCCATGATATATGATTTTTAAAAATTAGTTTCATTAACTGAAATTTGGTTAGCAAAATCCACGTCACCATTTATTAGAGACACAATATTGTGTCCCCACAAAATTCATATTTCAAATCTCTAACCCCCCAGTGTGATTGCATTCCAAGACAGGACCTGTGAGGAGTTTAAAAAAAAGTTAAAGGAACTTGTAAGGGTGAGACGCTTATCTGATAGGACTGACATCCTTATACATGGTAAAAACAAGGGAGCGCTTCCTCTTCACCATGTGCGAGAAGGTGGCCATCAGCAAGTCAGAAAGAGAATGCTCACCAGAAACAGACCCTGCTGATCCTTGATGTGGGAACTTTTAGCCTTCAAACTGTCAGAATATACATTTCTGTTATTTAAGCTACTCAGTCTTTAGTCTATGATATTTTGTTATGGTAGCCCAAGCCAACTAATACACCATTAAAATCTTAAAAAAAAGAAAAAAGCCTGATTCAAGGAAGTAATATGCAGAGCCAATAGACGTGTTTTCAATTTAAAGAAAGAACTGTGTTCAAAGCCATAAGAAGTCAATTTTTGTTTTAAGGGTGCACAGAAATAAAATATTTTCACAATTCTAATGGAAACTTTTGCCTTGCACTTTCAGCGATGTAGTGGTAACCTTAGAAAAATATGATAAAAGAACTAAATAAATTTATTATAAATTTAGAATGAAAGACCAACTCAAATATTTTAAAAACAAAACCACTAATTGCAAAGTAATAAAAATCACTAATAGTAGTTACTTTGCTTAAAAACAACCTTATAGTAAAGCTCCTGTAAGCAGTGTCTCTCAGATGCTGGCACTAATTAACAGCAACAAAAAAAAGTCTTAAGATTGCATTGGAGCCGCTAGCCTAACAGCTTTTGGCCACCAGTAGGGGGCAGCAAGGCACACCAGATCCCTCAGTGGCACTTAAGGGAGGCTTCCCAGGTTAGCTACGAAATGTCTGGAAGAGCAAGGCGGCGTGGCAGCATCAGATATGCAGAAAAAGAAATCCACACATCAGGATGAGGCACTAGTAGGAGGAGACAGTGAGAATACACAGGTCAAAATTCCACGCACATCAGTGGAAAGCGTGGAGTGGAACTGAGATGTTTATGCTTCTAGAAATCGTATATGTCAGCATCTCTTAATTCTCCTACTAAACTTGCAAAATCATCCATAATCTAGAATTCTTCTGTGCTGATTTATCACAGTTAAAACTGAGTGCTTTTTCTTCTACTCAATGCCTTTAAGCCTGTGTGGAATGTAGCTCCACAACATTTTAAAGAGTATAGTGGTCTATAATAAAGGGTAGGTTGACTGCTTTTTCCCTGGGAAAAGGGAAGAAGAATTTTCAGTATTGCATAACTGCAGAAAAAATACTTTGGTCCAAAATTAGACTAGTCTTGCTTGCCTATCAGAGAGCTAGGCCCTGAAAGAAATTAAAGCTAGTTCTAAAAGATTTTGAGCAATAAGAAAATTGAAATTCCTTACTAGATATTATATTGACATGCCTTTAGAGTTGCTATGCATTTGATAACTATAGTAAAAGTCAGTAAATATTTTGCTAATTAGTGAAAAATGTATGAGCTGGTAGACTGATTTCCTCACTTCAGCCACAAAGTAAAGAACTTCTAGCTTTCTCAATTTATAGAACAAACTTTATGTTTCTGTGCAGAATGTTTTACAGAGGGTAATAAGGAAAAAAACCTCAGAGCTTGTTTTCTGCAGGATGTATGTAAGCTCTGACTCAGAACTAAGTATGGAATAGAACACTCCTTGCTCTTTCTCTACTGATCAAAGTCCAAGTGTTGATCATGTTAGAAAAATCAACTTCTAATGCAGGTGGGCACTTTTAATCTAATCTGTTGAGAGCGAGATATAGCAAAAAGGCAAAGGGCAAATGTGCTCTCGCTGCTTAAACTGGGACATCCATTTTCTCCTGCCCTTAGACATCAGTGCTGCCGGTTTTGGATCTTCAGACTCAAACTGGGACTTATACCATTGGTTCTTCTCGTTTTGAGGCCTCTGGTTTGGGATGAGACCTATACCACTGGCTTTCCTGGCCTCTGGCTTTAGACAAGACAGCATATCCTGGAACTTAGACTCTACAGTTGTATGAACCAATCCCACAATAAATCTTTTTCTATCTGTTTGTCTATCTATATGCCTATCCTGTTATTTGTTTCTCTGGAGAACCCTGAACAATACAAATATGCTAACTTTTCTGATTTCTGACCATCTTTTTTTTTTTTTTGAAAGAAAGAAAAAGAAAAGAAGAAAGAAAGAAAGAAAGAATGAAAGAGAGAAAGAAAGAGGAAGAGAAAGAGGGAGAGAGACGGGATTCTTGTTTTATTGCCCAGGCTAGAATGCAGTCTAAAAATGGGTGTTAAAAACCTCTTTTATGCCAATAATTGTGATTAACGATGAAGACAGGAAGGAATAGGGGATGAAAATAACAAACAAGCAGCCAACCAATATTTTATTCAAACCAGTGAAATGCTATGCAATTGCTGAGGAATGATTTACTTCCAATTATGTGGTCACTTTTAAAATAGGTGTAATGTGATACTGAGAAAAATGTATGTTTTGTGGATTTGGGGAGGAGAGTTCTGTAAATATGTGTTACGTTTACTTGTTCCAGGTCTGTGTTCAAGTCCTGGATATCCTTGTTAATTTTCTATCTCGTTGATCTGTCTAATATTGACATTGTAGTGTTAAAGTCTCCCATTATTATTGTGTCGGAGTCTAAGTCTCTTTGTAAGTCATTAAGAACTTGCCCTGTGTATCTGGGTGCTCCTGTAATGGGTGCGTATATATTTAGGATCGTTAGCTCTTCTTGCTGCATTGATCCTTTCACCACCATGTAATGTCCCTCTTTGTTTCTTATGGTCTTTGTTGTTTTAAAGTCTGTTTTATCAGAGACGAAAATTGCAGCTTCTGGTTTTTGTTTTTGTTTTTGTTTTTTTTCTCTCCATTTGGTTGGTAAGGCTTCCTCCATCCCTCTGTTTTGAGTCTTTGTGTATCTTTGCATGTGAGATGGGTCTAGATACAGCATACTGATGGGTTTTAGCTTTTGTCCAATTTGCCTGTCTGTGTCTTTTGATTGGGGCATTTAGTCCATTTAAATTTAGGATTAATATTGATGTCTGTGAGTCTGATACTGCCATTTAATGCTAGCTGGCTGTTTTGCCCATTAGTTGATGTAGATTCTTCATTATGGTGATGCTCTTTACCTTTTGGTATGTTTTTGGAATGGCTGATACTGGTTGTTCCCGTCCATGTGTAGTGCTTCTTTCAGAAGCTCTTGTAAAGCAGGCCTGGTGGTGATGTAATCTCTGAGTACTTGTTTGTTCG